>JBBPBX010008427.1:39982-62565 GCA_038048925.1 Garcialebias charrua | reverse complement strand
CTGAACTGTCTCCCTGTCCGCTCCTACTGCACGTGCGTGCTTTATCTCTCCCCCCCACCACACACGCTCGCACACACACACACACTTTTAGGCACGGCTCAGTTTTCAGTTTGCCTGTCTCACCTGCGTGGCTGAATGTTCTCCACTGCTCTCCAAACTGCGCGTGGCTTTCTGTCTCTCTCTGCCGTGTTAAGCGCTGCGCTGCTCTGGACCAGTGGCGGAGCTAGACTTTTATTGCTGGGGGGCCAAGAGGGGGCCAAGGCTATCGGTAAGGGGTCCACTTACTACATATGGTACAGTGGGAAAAATGGATTTGTCCCAACTTTTTTGGGATTTGTTGACGCTATGAAATTTTGAAACAACATATTTTTCCCTTAAAATGGTACATTCTCTCAGTTTAAACTTTTGATCTGTGATCTAAATATTTTTAAGTTTAGAAATCAAGTGGTTTTCTAAACAGCTTTAGTGTTTGACTTTGTCCACACTCATAAAACACACAATGAAGTACCCAAAAAAATATACCGGTAAACTTAAATGGTACATATCTCCCATTGCTGCTTTGAGCATGTAACAGTCACAAGACCACATTGTTGTGGTACTGTTCGGGTGTATTTTTAAAGACATGTTAAATGCAATTTGAAATAAGAAATATAAAATATGATAAAAATACATTTTTGTGTTTATTTCATTCCTATTCAAGACACTTTGATAAGAATGACTATATATTTAATATAGGCGGATACAGAGTATCTTTGTTTACAATTCTGGTTGGTGGTGTGCCTCGTGATTTTTTCAATGAAAACATTGTGCCTTGGCTCAAAAAAGGTTGAAAAACACTGGTCTAATGAAAATAAACAGTTTAAGTTAATTAGAATGATTTAAAAAATATATTAATTAGTACTTGTATCGGTACTCGGTATCGGCAAGTACTTTAATGTAAGTACTTGTACTTGTACTCGGTTTTCAAAAATCTGGTATCGGTGCATCCCTACTGATCACCTTGTTACAAGTTCTCAAAGTTACATTTCATTTAAAGGCAACATATATTTTGTTGTAGGTTACTCAACAGATCTTAAGCTTCATTTAATTTTGTTATTTTGTGAAACTGCACCTGCACTTTAGTTTTTGTGGTGGTTCTTGTTGATCTATATTTTGTGCAGACTTTTTCAATCTAAATAACAAAAGGATCTTTTTTATTTTCATACTTGGATACTGAATACTTTACTAAATAAAGTAATTTCAGTAAAATTACCCCTTGTTGTTTTTTAAAACTTTATATAATACTGCAAAGCAACATGTTAAGTTAATTTTGTCAAAAAATAACTGAGTTCAGCCAACTGGTTGATCCACTGTGAAAGGGTGCTATTTATAAGACTGAGCTGAATGCAGCCTCTCAGACTGAGGAAGTCTTTCGGATGAAAGACGAAACGTTGCTACTATATATTTTTTGCTTTATTTTGTTTTTTGAATGTCCAGAGGACCAGACTTAGCTTTTTTAGAACTATGTTTTTTTGTTATATCACGAAATGTATCGTTATCATCAGAATGCTCTGAAATATGTCTTACAGTATACATACAGTATATGTGGGCGATATGGCTCAAAAATTGTATTGGGATATTTCAGAGCATTATCACGATAATGATAAATTTCATGATATAACAAAAAATAATTTAAAAAATCAAATTTATTCCCTAGGCTGCCACCTTACTGTGGTGGAGGGGTTTGAGTGTCCCAATGATCCTAGGAGCTATGCTGTCAGGGGCTTTATGCCCCTAGTAGGGTCACCCAAGGCAGACAGGTCCTAGGTGAGGGACGAGACGAAGCGCAGCCCACAAGACCCCTTATGACGAATAATATAAATGGAAACAATGTTCCCTCGCCCGGACGCGGGTCACCGGGGCC
This sequence comes from Garcialebias charrua, assembly GCA_038048925.1. Taxonomy (NCBI): domain Eukaryota; kingdom Metazoa; phylum Chordata; class Actinopteri; order Cyprinodontiformes; family Rivulidae; genus Garcialebias; species Garcialebias charrua. The sequence goes on along the minus strand of JBBPBX010008427.1, from coordinate 60,662 downwards.
CCACTCTGGAGCCAGGCCCGGAGGAGGGGCACGTTGGCGAGCGCCTGGTGGCCGGGCTTTTACCCATGGAGCTCGGCCGGGCACAGCCCGAAGAGGAGACGTGGGTCCCCCTTCCCATGGGCTCACCACCTATGGGAGGGGCCAAAGGGGTCGGGTGCAATGTGGATGGGTGGTGGCCGAGGGCGGGGACCCTGGCGGTCTGATCCTCGGCTACAGAAGCTGGCCATTGGGACATGGAATGTCACCTCTCTGGTGGGGAAGGAGCCTGAGCTAGTGTGTGAGGTTGAGAGGTTCCGGCTAGAAATAGTCGGACTCACCTCAACGCATGGCTCTGGCTCTGGAACCAGTTTCCTTGAGAGGGGTTGGACACTCTTCCACTCTGGAGTTGCCCCTGGTGAGAGGCGCCGAGCAGGAGTGGGCATACTTGTTGCCCCCCATCTCGGTGCCTGTACGTTGGGGTTCACCCCGGTGAACGAGAGGGTAGCCTCCCTTCGCCTACGTGTGGGGGGACGGGCTCTGACTGTTGTTTGTGCCTATGCGCCGAACGGCAGCGCAGATTACCCACCCTTTTTGGAGTCCTTGGAGGGGGTATTGGAGGGTGCGCCTCCTGGGGACTCCCTTGTTCTGCTGGGGGACTTCAACGCTCACGTGGGCAATGACAGTGAGACCTGGAGGGGTGTGGTTGGGAGGAACGGCCCCCCTGATCTGAACCCGAGTGGTGTTCTGTTGTTGGACTTCTGTGCTCGTCATGGATTGTCCATAACGAACACCATGTTCAGGCATAAGGGTGTCCATATGTGCTCTTGGCACCAGGACACCCTAGGTCGCAGTTCGATGATCGACTTTGTTGTCGTCTCATCTGATCTGCGGCCGCATGTCCTGGACACTCGGGTGAAGAGAGGGGCGGAGCTGTCAACTGACCACTACCTGGTGGTGAGTTGGCTCCGATGGTGGGGGAGGATGCCGGTCAGACCTGGCAGACCCAAACGTATTGTGAGGGTCTGCTGGGAACGTCTGGCAGAGTCTCCCGTTAGGCGGAGCTTTAACTCCCACCTCCGGGAGAGCTTTGAACACGTTCCGAGGGAGGCGGGGGACATGGAGTCCGAGTGGGCCATGTTCCGCGCCTCTATTGTCGAGGCGGCTTATCGGAGTTGTGGCCGCAAGGTTGTTGGTGCCTGTCGTGGTGGCAACCCTCGAACCCGGTGGTGGACGCCGGCGGTGAGGGATGCTGTCATGCTGAAGAAGGAGTCCTATTGGGCCTTTTTGGCCTGTGGGACCCCGGAAGCAGCAGATAGGTACCGGCAGTCCAAGCGGCATGCGGCTCGGGTGGTTGCTGAGGCAAAAACTCGGGCGTGGGAGGAGTTTGGAGAGGCCATGGAGAATGACTTCCGTACGGCTTCGAGGCGATTCTGGTCCACCATCCGGCGTCTCAGGGGGGGAAAGCGGTACGCGACCAACACCATTTATGGTGGGGATGGCGTGCTGTTGACCTCAACTCGGGATGTTGTGAGTCGGTGGGCGGAATACTTCGAAGACCTCCTCAATCCTACTGGCACGTCTTCCACTGAGGAAGCGGAGCCTGGGGACTTTGGGTCGGGCTCTCCAATCTCTGGTGCTGAGGTCGCCGAGGTGGTTAAAAAGCTCCGCGGTGGCAAGGCTCCAGGGGTGGATGAGATTCGTCCTGAGTTCCTTAGGGCTCTGGATGTTGTGGGGTTGTGTTGGCTTACGCGACTCTGCAATATCGCGTGGACATCGGGGGCAGTTCCCTTGGATTGGCAGACTGGGGTGGTGGTTCCCCTATTCAAAAAGGGGGACCGTAGGGTGTGTTCCAACTATAGGGGATCACACTCTTAAGCCTCCCTGGTAAGGTCTATTCAGGGGTTCTGGAGAGGAGGGTCCGTCGGATAGTCGAACCTCGGATTCAGGAGGAGCAGTGTGGTTTTCGTCCTGGTCGTGGAACACTAGACCAGCTCTACACCCTCAACAGGGTCCTGGAGGGTGCGTGGGAGTTTGCCCAACCAGTTTACATGTGCTTTGTGGACTTGGAAAAGGCATTCGACCGCGTCCCTCGGGGGGTTCTGTGGGGGTACTCCGGGAGTATGGGGTACCAGGCCCTTTGATACGGGCTGTTAGGTCCCTGTACGACCGGTGTCAGAGCTTGGTCCGCATCGCTGGCAGTAAGTCGGGCTCGTTTCCTGTGAGAGTTGGACTCCGCCAAGGTTGCCCTTTGTCACCGATTCTGTTCATAACTTTTATGGACAGAATTTCTAGGCGCAGCCAAGGTGTTGAGAGGATCCGTTTTGGTGGCCTTAGAATCGCTTCTCTGTTTTTTGCAGATGATGTGGTCCTATTGGCTTCATCAGTTCGTGATCTACAGCTTTCGCTGGAGCGGTTTGCAGCTGAATGTGATGCGGCCGGGATGAGGATCAGTTCCTCCAAATCCGAGGCCATGGTCTTGAGCCGGAAAAGGGTAGCATGCCTTCTCCGGGTCGGGGAGGAGGTCCTTCCCCAAGTGGAGGAGTTTAAGTATCTCGGGGTCTTGTTCACGAATGAGGGAAAACTGGAGCGTGAGATCGATAGGCGGATAGGTGCAGCGTCCGCAGTGAAGCGGGCGCTGTACCGGTCTGTCGTGGTGAAGAGAGAGCTGAGTCACAAGGCAAAGCTCTCAATTTACCGATCGATCTACGTTCCCACCCTCATCTATGGTCATGAGCTCTGGGTTATGACCGAAAGAACAAGATCTCGGATACAAGCGGCTGAAATGAGTTTTCTCCGCAGGGTGGCTGGACTCTCCCTTAGAGATAGGGTGAGAAGCTCAGTCATCCGGGAGGGACTCAGAGTAGAGCCGCTGCTTCTCCACATCGAGAGGAGCCAGTTGAGGTGGCTCGGGCATCTGGTTAGGATGCCTCCTGGACGCCTCCCTGGTGAGGTGTTCCGGGCATGTCCCACCGGGAGGAGACCCAGAGGAAGACCCAGGACACGCTGGAGGGACTATGTTTCTCGGCTGGCCTGGGAACGCCTTGGGATTCCCCCAGAGGAGCTGCTCCAAGTGGCTGGGGAGAGGGAAGTCTGGGCCTCCCTACTTAGGCTGCTACCCCCGCGACCCGACCCCGGATAAGCGGAAGAAAATGGATGGATGAATTTATTTATTTGACAAATTTAACTTAAAGGACAACACCCACCATGTTTTCAAATTTCACCGCCATTAATAAGTAGTTTTGACTTTAGAAATAAATCAGTTGAGTTTTTGTGGTATAGCAGAGTAATAACGCTAACTGTGTTATTTCATGATTTTCATGAGATTTTAGCACCAGATCCGGCAAACTCCGCCCCTCTCCATATATGACATTCCACGTCATCAAAGTGACTGCCCTGAATGCATGCATCACCGTAGCTCTTTTTTCAGACTAGAGAAGCTTGCAGTGTTTTGTGTTCAAAACACTTTAAACCGGAAGACTACGAGTCAGCAATGATGCAGGCATTTGGATTTAAGGGGAAAAGAGCTACCAGACTGAAGGAAGACGCTGTGCCAACTGTCCATGCAGTTCCACCGTGCAGTGGACCTAGAAAACTGGGGTCACCTCGGTCCGAGGACCGACCACTGAAGAAGGCCCGCACCTCCACAGTCGTGAGAAAACGGGAGGTATTTCGGGTAAGACTTCGCTCAATTTAACATCAGAACAGAATGAATAATAGAGCAGGCTTTTAAATGTACCGTAGTTTGGTAATATTCACGCCACTGTTTCATGAAAATCTGTGTCGCAAGCCTGTGGCTAGTTAGCATAACGCTAATGCTAGTTAGCATAACGCTAATGCTAGTTAGCATAACAGTCCTCGTTTTTCTCTCGGCATTACATTGCACGGAAATAATAAACATCCCCCAATGTCTTAGTTAGACACAAACGTAACTGTGAAGTGTGTACAACTCTACAGTGATTAATAAAAAATATTAAAACAAAAATGACTGGTTATGACAGTGTGGCAAAGTCGGAATGTAAGATCCATTGCAGGTGGACAGGAATGTTTGGGGAACTTCTTTTCAACCTAAAGCAGAAGTTATGTTATTGGCAACTTTTTTACATTTGTTATTGCTATTTTTAAACATTTGCAATAGCGTAATGACATGAAACTGATGAAAAATAACAAAAAATTATCATTTTAGTCATACTCATTATTGTCTTTGATTAATTTCTTTTTCCTACATTAAAATGTCCATCACGGTGGCCATAATGATTTTGTAGCCAACATATTGGGTGTTAAATTGCACAGGGAAAACATGTCCACATATGTCATAAGTGCAGGAATGCAAAGCACACTGACTGACTGCCAGTTAGCTGCACTAAACCTGTGTTTGAATGCAATCTCTCTTGGTTGTTAATTCATTTCAGTAATGCTAATGATCTATTGTTACAATTCCTTTTTCATTTATTTTATATCTGTACTCTGAAATAGATACTAAGTGAGTCCAGAGAAAAGTTGGAATCCAGAGAAGTACCTGTCACACCTGATGAGGAGGTGGGAGCAATCAGCGGGGAAGAACCTTTTCCATCTCCCTTTCCCAGGACTGTGTCTGTCGCTGTGCAGGTGTTTGGACCTGAATTGAGTTCTCCCAGACCATCATATAGGAGCAAAGGTTTGTATGTTCTATTTGGTCTTAAGTACAGAAGTACATGAAATATTTCGTTTATGTTACAGGTGCAACATTATAAAAAAAATCATGGTTTGGTTTCATAACTTCCATCCATCCATCCATTTTCGTCCGCTTATCCGGGGTCGGGTCGCGGGGGTAGCAGCCTAAGTAGGGAGGCCCAGACTTCCCTCTCCCCAGCCACTTGGAGCAGCTCCTCTGGGGGAATCCCAAGGCGTTCCCAGGCCAGCCGAGAAACATAGTCCCTCCAGCGTGTCCTGGGTCTTCCTCTGGGTCTCCTCCCGGTGGGACATGCCCGGAACACCTCACCAGGGAGGCGTCCAGGAGGCATCCTAACCAGATGCCCGAGCCACCTCAACTGGCTCCTCTCGATGTGGAGAAGCAGCGGCTCTACTCCGAGTCCCTCCCGGATGACTGAGCTTCTCACCCTATCTCTAAGGGAGAGTCCAGCCACCCTGCGGAGAAAACTCATTTCAGCCGCTTGTATCCGAGATCTTGTTCTTTCGGTCATAACCCAGAGCTCATGACCATAGATGAGGGTGGTTTCATAACTTGAGTATATATATATATATATATATATATATATATATATATATATATATATATATATATATACTGTATCCTGACATTTCACAGCTTACACAATGTAGCTTCTTTTCCAGGGGGACCCGAGATTCTGGAATGATCCAGTCTTGTAACCTCTACTTGTTTTTCTTTAAAGCTAATCAGACACAATTGGTGACACATGAGAAGGCACATCCACCTTGGAAGCATTTCACAGCCTCATTCTACGTTTTGCACCAAAGCATACAGGATTCGGGTATCTTGCAATGATGAGCAGGTACATAATCAATTTAATGATTTTCCCTTAAATGTGATTTATGGTTTATTCTAATTTACATGAATTGTTTTAACAGCTCACTCTTTTTGACAGATTATTTCTTGCAGCACTGCACTACAATGAAAATGCACATCGCTTGCAAGCAGTGACAGCTGATGGAAGGCCACGCTTCTCCTTGACCTTTCCAAAGAGCAAGAAGGGTGGTCATTCAGTGCGCAAGGAAAAATGCCCTGCGAGCTACGGTATGCCCCACTAACACGTGTAGCAGAAATCTGACAAATAAACAGATCAATCTGAGAATGTTATCAGAGAAGTAACGGCTTAAAGACTTTTCTTTTTAAGCAAGCCTATTCTGCCTCCACATGATTTTATCTTTGATCTTGGTTTATATTATTATAGATTTTACTTGATTTTATCACTTGTTTTATTTGTTGTAGCACTTTGAGATTTTTATTAATGAAAAGTGCTTTATAAACTGAATTATTATTATTATTAATCATGGCTGTCTAAAAAAGGTTAAGTCTGAAAAAATAAAGCAAAAAAAAAATGGGGAAACGTTTCGTCTTTTGTCCGAAAGACATCCTCAAGTCTTATTTGCTGTATTCATCTCAGCCTTATAAATTGCACCTTCTCACTGCTCTCAGCTGGTTTCAGGCTGTCATCAGCCAACTGGTTGATCCACTGTGAGAGGTGCTATTTATAAGACTGAGCTGAATACAGCAAGTCAGACTGAGGAAGTCTTTCGGACAAAAGACGAAACGTTTCCCCATTTTTTTTTTGGCTTTCTTTTGTTTTTTGAATGTCCAGAGGACCAGACTTAACATTTTTTAGATTTTTTTACCTGGATTATTGAGCATGCATCAGGGTAAACATGGATGTGGCAGATCAGACATCTCGTAACATCTATTAAACAGTGCAATACTAAACAAATTAAACAGGAATTAATTACTTAATTAATTGTTTAATTTATTAACAATTACACATTGCATGGTTGATATTGCTGCTGCTTCTGTAGAGTGCATGGTCACGTGATTGTGTATTTATTTCCCTTTACAGAGTACACCACAAGGATTGTGGACAGGCTCTTCGAAGCATACGCAGACAGTCCAATGGAGTTGAAGAGTTCCATACAAGATGTTGTACAGAACGTACCCCCAACGCTTGCAGCTGGGATGGAGAGACCCAACATGGCTGATGCAGTTGCAGCTTTCTGTTCTCGGTTTCAGCTCTAGTCTAACAATTTTTGAATGGCGGTTAGGCAAAAAGAAATGCTGAGTAACAGAAATAAATGAATAGACCTTCAACTGTGGTTGCAGAATTTATTTACACACTAGAAAATTTGTAACAGTTTCTGTACATGAAGCAGTGGTATATATATTGTTTACAGCTCGGGAAGTCGAAAACCTGTGTAAGCATCACTTGGGAAAGTTTGTCTAATCTTCATGACAACACAGGATGGAAGGACAACACGTATCTTCTTGCCCAAGTAGTGCCAGAGCTGATTTCGTGACAGCAGACACACTCCAATTCTTGGTCCATCACAGCGCAGTTACTGCACAGACACCTTGTAAGAAGAAAAAAAATATGAATTCATGTAATTCACAAATTATATATATATATTTATATATGTATGTGTATATATGTATATATATATTTATGTGTATATATATATATATATATATATATATATATTATATATATGTTATATATATATATGTGTATATATATATATGTTATATGTATATATATGTGTGTATATATATATATATATATATACACATATATATATATATATATATACACATATATATATATATATATATATATATATATTATATATATATATATGTGTGTGTGTGGGGTGGGGGAACAATTAATAGTTTCATAACAGCCCTACAGTAATTTCTATTTGTTATTATTTTACATTTGTACAGTTAACAAGCACAAATTTATAAGGTTGACAACAACTTCAGATTTTGATTGAAAAGAAGATACAGGTAAGCTAATAGTCCCTTCCTGCTGTTTTTGGATAGTTGCTTATCAGCTCACACACACACACATCCCACAACCAAACGCAGTTTGTTTTTGCTCCTCCATCCTTACATCTGCGTGCCCCTTGTAGCAGTGGACACACAGAGTGTAATCCCTCACTCCCCACAAATCAACGCGATTTTGTTTTTATCTTTTTATTTATCGCTGTGGAGTTGAAAGGTAAACACTCCGACAGTAGAGCAGGTGTGGGCGCGGGGGGAGGGGGTGTATTTCCGTAAGATAATGCAGAGAAAAAAAGAGGGAACAGATGGACAAAAACGTTTTCTAGGCAAATGGTCCTTACAATCCATTTTTTGTTTACTCAAATAAATAATTTGTCTTTGAAAAAGGCTACTGGAACATAGTTTACCAGTCCGTGTTTTCAATCCGAGAAGGTCCTCTGACGACTCTTCTGCAGGGGGAGCTGCCTCTTGCCTTCTTCGTGGTTCATACATGTACGGTAAAGGTCCTTGCTGATCAATAATTTCAGTCTGGACATCTACATCTTGTTCTCCATCACTTGCAGATAAATCATTAAAAATATTGTCTAAGCCACTGGAACTTCCACTGAAATCATCATCACTCTCATAAGCCGCCGCCATCGTGAACTGACTTCTGCCTTTTGGGAGGAGCCTTTCTTTACGTGAATCACGAGTTCGGCAATGTTCGGAGGGGTTTCCGGAAAAATCCGGAACTACGTTGTTTTTTTTTTTTTTTTTTCCACTTGCCTGGCCCAAATGCAAAAATGAAAATAGAATTCATAAAATACTACAGTAATTCTCCAATATGGTGAATTGTTACTGTCACGGTGGGTGTTGTCCTTTAATGTGCAGGTTGTTAATATGAAAACAGGCACCTAGATCTGTTGATCTAGAATCTGTTGGAATCCTGGCAAAAACCAATGCAGATTTGTTCCTGTCTTTGATTTTATACATCTACCTTATAATGTTTTGCTAGTTTGATACTTTGTTAAAAAAAAAAAAAAAAAACTTTCTTTTGTTTTTTTCTCTCTTTTGTTTTCTATTGTTTATTGTTTGTTTGTTTATTGTTTATTGTTTAAGGAAATTCTACCACTGCTGTTCATTGTTCTTTAGTTTTAGCAGGTCGCTTTCGTAAATGAGCCCATGAGGTTCAAAAGATTTACCTGACTAAATAAAGGTTGAATGAATAGATGGTAAAAAGCTAATGTACTGTGGCATCATGCAAAGTTTGCACATGGTGTGACACAAATCAACTGAATCTTGTCAAAAGGTATAAAATAAAGAGCATCTATGACGTGCACACATAAATAAACACTTCACATTTGAAATTGTAGTAAAAGTGAAGCCCCAAACTAAGAAAACGACTCAACGTGACACACGTGAATGTCAAGAGCGTTCAACAAACAGATCGAAAAACAATAAGCGCTTCAGAAAAATGGCAGTGCACATTCAAACTCTAGATACTTTTGTGTCTGAACAGGCTCGTCGTCCCTGCAAAAACAAAAAAATCAATTCTCAACGAGCCTAAATGACGCAGTCTGCACGTCAAGGACACCTCCTGATGTCGAGAGGCACGCCAAGCATTCACTGACATCATCGCTGGCACAAGTTGTAAATACAAGGGACTTAATTCTGCTTCCTGTTATTATGTTAAGGTAGTTAGGATTAGGGATGTCCCGATCAGGTTTTTTTGGCCTCGAGTCCGAGTCCGAGTCCTTTAATTTGAGAATTGGCCGATTTCGAATCCCGATCCGATACTTCTAAAATACATTTTTAAAATGAAGGGGAAAAAAGAAACAGATCCAGATGTCCCTTAATTTTTATATTATTTACCTTAATATTTAACAGAGTACTTCTGTGAGGTAGATTGAACAATCAAGTACCGTAATAAGATTTAAAAAAAATTCTTCACATTGAAGTTTAGTGCAACAGTATGAAATAAAAATGTCTAATTTAAAATAAGCAGCTCAACTTAAAATACTGAGCAGGCATGTAAACAAATAAGAAACTTGGGTTGTTGTGTTAAATGCAGCCTTTTCCTTACCTCCTCTTGAAATACGAACTGTCTGTACCTCCTCTTGAAATACGAACTGTACATATCTCACAGTTTGCAAACGCAATATCGTTGTCATCCACTTTAAAATATCTCCACACGACAGACATCGCTGCCTCCACTTCAAGCTAATGCCGCGTTCGGCTTCTTTTTTACGAAAGTCACTGCTTTACGGCAGGCGCGGCTGCAAAAATATTGTGCACGTTTTGTTTCGAGACAATTTGACTCTGTAACACAACTTACAGTTAATATAATATTCCCGTTTGTGTTTAGAATAAATCGCTGCCTCCACTTAAAGCTAATGCTGCGTTCCACTTCTTTTTTACGACAGTCACGCTTTACGGCAGGCGCGGCTGAAAAAATATTGTGCACGTTCTGTTTCGAGACAATTTGACTCTGTAACACAACATACAGTTAATATAATATTCCCGTTTGTGTTAAGAATAAATATACACATATATATCCGATCCCTGATCGGTGTGTAACGCCCGATTCAAGTCGAGTCTGAAATCAAGTGATCGGGACCGATTTCCGATCATGTGATCGGATCGGGACATCCCTAGTTAGGATACACTTTGATTTCATATTCCTGCACTAATCGGACAAACAGAACAAAACAGACTAACTCTGTCAAGTGGAGAAGAGAATGGAAGATCATTTTGTTTCATTATAGCTGCTCCACCCTTTCAGATAAGTTCAAGTTAATACTGAAAAGCTGCACAGCAAAACGACATGTTTAACAAGCTGTAGTGTTTACTTGTTGCATCTGTCATTAGTGCCTGCATGTCACAACAATGAAAACAATTTATTAAAACTACTGAAACACATTTCCAGTACAGCTCGACAACCAACAGACAAATGAAGTTTATAAACTTCTGTCCAGTGAGGAGATTTTAAAGAATAGTTTTGACAGTCTGCTGCTTGGTTTTGCTTTTATTACAACGTGTGTTTTTAGACATCTCTGGCAGTTCTGAAGAGCTTAATTGGACAGATGTTCTGCATTTTCACTTCAGCTCAAGGAAGCTTGACGTGTTATTTTAATTTTTAAAAACGTCTTTCAGCTTTTTGTCATTCTGTAATTCTAGCAAAAAAATCTGTAATACCACCATTTTATGCACTTGATCATGAACCAGATTTTTTTTAGAGATAGTAAATGTATTATATTGTGCATATTTTTACAAACCACTTGAACAGGGGCATGAACTCCAAATATAAACTTCTGATCTGAACCACTTGACTCAATATTAGACTTAGAAATTAGCACAAGCATTAAAATTAACAGTCAGGAATTGAAATGTTTTTTTTTTTCTTTCTGGCTATTCTCTTCTGCAGGGGTCTCCACAGTGAACTAACTCACATGAAGACTTGGCAGTTGTTTTAACGCCAGACGTCCTTCCTGACACAACCACAGACCACCGAGCTACCACAGCCCTCTGCTCCAGCAGAGAGCTGCTATCTAGGGTGCCTGGGGGAGGAGAAGGTGGGGGTTAAGGGCCTTGCTCAAGGGCCCAGAGTGAAACAAATGAGGGTGGAGACAGGTGTTTCACCTTTCCCACCCACATTGTGATGTTGTTGGTCAGGGAATCAAACTAGCAACCTTTCTATCACAGGCTCACCTTCTCTAACCTCTGAGCCACCACTCCCCATTCCAAATTGCAATATTTCAGTCAATGAAAATATAGTCAGTTCTTTTTCTCCAGGCATATTTAAATTTTAAAAAGTTGTAATTGTTTTTTGCATAAAATAATTGTTTTATCAGTTGTTTTGAATACATTAAAACGTCAAACACCAACTTTCACCATGATGTTGTTTGTGCCACCATCATTTTTGTTCTTCTGACATTTCAAATGCTTAGTTTATTTGTGTACAAAATTCCGTTCCACCTCATGTACCACACGTGATGCAAATGACAATAAAGAACCTTGAGCTTTGATATTATTCTGGAATTATTTAGGAAATCTCTTTAGACACAGTAAAAAAAAAAAAATGCTACGGTCGCATTGCTTGAAATATTGCAGGAGACGATATGAAAAGTCCTGTTTAGAGCAAAAACATACCAGTGTGCCAGTGTGTGGTGGATTTGAACTCTTATTGAAGAGTTCTCATGAAAATAATTGTGATCAACTAATTCAAGGCCTTCCTCAATTTATACTTTTTGCACATACAATAGTCAGTGTTGTGTTTTTTCACAAGGGTTGAAAATGAACTGAATACCGGGTAAGTAAATAAATAGAAAATGTCTGACTTGGTGGAATATGGAGATTTATCCGATTATGCAGACATTACTGTATCAAGACCTGCGAGAATTAATGAAAATGGGACCCAAACAGCATTTAGCAAATGTAGATTTAAGCCATTGATTTACAAAATCTACATAAAAACTTTACAGTCAGTCTGACTAAGATATACCGGTAATTATGTATAATTTGTTATTTAGACTTTATTGGTACTAAAAATACTTGAACAATAAAAATCTCAGGACTGGTAACAATACAGGCAAAATTAAAAATGAATTAAGTGTGTTTCTATTTATAACAGCCCCAAAGAACAAACTGCAGTGACAAAGGCAGCACACAAATTATTATAATTTAAAAGCTAAATGTTTGTGGAGTACTGACATCATTAAAATGAAAATTAAATTAGCATACTAAAAATACGTAATGTGTTTGTGATTTAAAGAAATTGACACTATTTTATACAAATTGCAGGTAATATTCTCCCCTGATCAGAGAGAGTCAGACCACAGGACGTTTGCAGCAAGTGAAGACAAAAAGTGCTCCATCACATTCGACTAGATTTAAACATTCCCAAGGACACGCAGTCAAAGCACTGACCTGTGTTTTGCCGAGGAGCGAGTAGGCACGCTGTACCTTGGTGTAGTGCAAAATATCGAAGTGCTTACAAGTCTTTGACAGGGCGACATCAAGCTGTTCCTGCAGCCAGAAATAGATAAATGACAAAGGAAATGAGAGGAGGGAGGAAAGACAGGGATTATTGACATTAAGACCACAAATGTGCAAACGCAAAGCTTTCAGGTCAAAGGCGGCTAGATGTGGATGTGGCAAAATTTATAACTAAGTTTATTAAAAAAAAGAAGGGCAAAGAAGGTAAAATTAGTTTATAAAAAAAGTAATAAATTAGGGAGTAGAGGAATGTGTTTTGGTTTTGACGCATAAAGCTGATCTTTATGTCGTATGCGTGGGGCAATAACTGAATGTGAAGCGAACACTGTGGCTGATGCGTTAAGCATAGATTAATGAGAAATACAATTACCGTATTTTCCATCCTACAAGTTGCAGTTTTTTGCATAATTTGCATGCCCTGCATTTTATACGCTGAAGCAACTTATTTATGTTTTTCCCCATATTTATAAACCAAATTTTGTCTGAGATATGACCGTTTTCATTCATTCTGACTGAAAATATTGAACACTAACATTTTCAGCCAATAGATGGCACTCAAGTAAGATGGCATGCCGTTGTGTTATGTAATGGGTAAAAGTGTCTATTAATGACACAATTGGCTTGCCACAGTCTGACACCTTTGTCCAGCTGGCCTGGAGCAACTGTCAAATCAGCTTCATTTTACTGTGCCACCACTACAGTGAAATGCAGCTGATTTGATCATTGAAGTGCATTTAATAAGTAAAAGTTCAACTGAGACACACCTTTACTATTATGTCGAGCAAACAATCGTTTTAGGTGCTTATCTTGTTAAATTATGAAGAAATGCGTAGTGTTCCTCCTTCCTTCATTCCACCCAAAGGGTGCACACTCCCAGAGCACCAAGGCAGCGAATACTTTTGAAATCCAGCTGATTTGACCATAAAATCCTTTTATTAAGTAAAAGTTCAACTGAGACACACCTTTACTATAAAGTCGAGCTAACAAATAAATGCTTTTAGGTGGATATCTTGCTCAATTTTGAAGAAATGCACAACGACTCATCCAGCAGTGCGTTCCTACTTCCGTATATCGGCTTTTGAAATGCAGCTGATTTGACCGTCAAGGTGCATTTCTTAAGGAAATGTTAGACAGACACACCTTTGCTATAATTTTGAGCAGACAAAATAATTGTTTTTAAGTGTTAATCTTGCTAAATTCTTGTTAAAGTCCTCCCGTGCACATTCCCGCGGCCAAATGCAAATAAACCATTGACTCCCAGTAAAAAATGCCTAAAGATTTAGTTTTACATTGTGTCACTGCTAAGTTAATTGTTTACAACACCGGTCCATCCTTTGGGTTTATGTGCCTTTTATGCTTAAATGATTTAGAGGTCAGTGTTAAGCAGCTTAAAAAAATAAATGTAAATAAACAAAAAACATCCTTTAAAATTGGCTGGGTACAAGGATTGGAATAAACCCAAGAGACGTCTATGTGCTAAACCCCAAATTAAATTTGACTGTGCTTTATCCGTGTGTACATTTACGATTTAGAGGTTTGTGCATTGCTTCATCACTAGTTTAAGATGATGAGCAAACAAACAACCTTTGCAAGAGGCATAGCATCATGTGCATACATGCTTGTATCTCTCTCATGTGCAGACAAAACACTACCTATAGGAGCCAAGATGGTGTAGTGGTTAGGGCGTTTGACTTGGGACCCGAAGGACGCGGGTTCGCGTCCCGGCCACTACACACCTTGGGGTGTCTATGAGTGCACACCTATTTCTCCAGCTCCCCGAGCGCCTTCTATGGCTGCTCACTGCACCACCTGGTAGGTGGTTGGGTTAAATGCAGAGACGAATTTCGTCTGTGTATGGGAAACATACGCAGATGACAAGATTAGACAATTATTATTATTATTATTAATTATTCTACTGGAGCGCAGCAGCAGTGGTGCCGGTATAATTGCTTCTCCATTATCATTTATCACAAGCATCAAGACACAACTAGAGACAAAACAAATATAATTTGCTGGGCTTGCACACTCATAATATTAAAAAGGCGTTCAATACAGGATCAACTGGACTTTATTTGTTGCAGAAAACGTTTCGACTTCTGTCCAGAAGTCTTTTTCAATTCTGAATGGAAGCTGTGAGAACGAGAAGTTTTATACAGGCTTACAAGTCACGCACCAACATATGAAATTGGAAACTGAAATAACACCACAAATTAACTAACATGCCCATTCTATTTAAATTGACAAAACGACACATCCCAGCTTAACAAAAGGGGGTTTGTAACACATACATGTAAATTGAAAGATCACACCTTAACAGTAGGAGGTTCCCTTGAGGTCTCTGTTAGAAGACACAAAACCTCAAGGGAACCTCCTACTGTTAAGGTGTGATCTTTCAATTTACATGTATGTGTTACAAACCCCCTTTTGTTAAGCTGGGATGTGTCGTTTTGTCAATTTAAATAGAATGGGCATGTTAGTTAATTTGTGGTGTTATTTCAGTTTCCAATTTCATATGTTGGTGCGTGACTTGTAAGCCTGTATAAAACTTCTCGTTCTCACAGCTTCCATTCAGAATTGAAAAAGACTTCTGGACAGAAGTCGAAACGTTTTCTGCAACAAATAAAGTCCAGTTGATCCTGTATTGAACGCCTTTTTTGATTTCATCATGTCCTGGACGACTGAGAATCTTCACCAGCATACTCATAATATTGACTTTCTGATTGTGTCAATAATTCAGATCCAGCTGAAATATCAAAATGTCAAAACGGGAGTAAAATTAGCCTTTTTTCTAATGAAAACCTTAGAAAACACACAGGATAAGAACAAGATATAACACACTGCTAAACATGTCTGCGCTGATATCACTGCCAAATAATAGGAGATAAAGCAGAGGGGCACATACCTCTATTTGCTCAAGAGTGTCTTGTAGTTTAGAATTCAGTTCACTGTTGAAGAAAGAAAAAAGAGTTATTGATTTGATGACAATTGTAGCAGCTGGCATTCTTTTTTTTTCCTTCTTTTTTTTATTTTTTATTGTTCATCAGCTGTTGACAAAAAAAAATGTAAAAACTGAAACTACCAATCGCACATTCTGGGACTCTAGGCTGGTACGGTTTTCCAACATACAGATAAACAAAACAGACACAATACTTATTTACTTTGGTTTATGTTCTTTACCTGAGCACCTCGGATATTCCAGCCCCTCCGCTCAAGCAGGCGGCGGAGGAGCATTCAGAGCAAGACCACCGGGCTCAGAAACAGTTACTATCCTGCAGCTCTCACTCCTGAACTCCAGCTGCACTTAACTCAGCGTCACCTTACTTTCTTTTTTTAACTTTTTTACAATTAATGGTCTCAGAAGTTACTGTATTGTGATAAACGATAATATTGTTTGAAATTTGACAATACAGTCATTAGTAATTATTGTCATATTTATTTAAGAATAAACGTTGGTTAATTTTATTTTGAGTGTAGTACCTTTTTTGACCAATGGATGGCAGTATAAAACTGTGTGAACGGAAAGATGGATAGTGAGGGAGAGATCAGCGTGTCTCTTTAAGAAAAATGGGAGGGAGGCCCCTTGACGTGACGTGGGCCGTCTCTCCTTCCTTTTTTTCTGGTTTTCAAAATGGCGGATGCTCGGTGTGGTTTGAGCTCTTGAGCATAGCATTTTTCACACAAAGCTTTTAATTAGAAAAAAATCAGTAAACAAGTTCTCAGTTTCTTTTTGCAGAGAAAAACAAATTTTTACACAAAGGCACAGGTTTCAACTGTGAATTTTGGAGCTTCAACAAGACAAAGGTTTTTTCCCTGAGGTTGGTCTGTTAGCTTAGCTCGTAGCTTAGCTTCTCAGATTAGCTGCTTTTAACAATCCAAAACCATGATTTTGGACGGTGGAAATGGATTTCAGAGAGAAAAGAGAAAGGAAGGGGTCAGTGAAGAGCACTGGAGTTTAGCTTTTTGTCATCCAGTGTCTTCAGTAGAAAGAGACAGACACAAAGAAATAATGAAGCCGATAAATGAAAATAAAGTCTATAATTTTCATTTATCATGTGATTAATTGATTTATTGTTTGTTGCGACAGTCACCTGGATCAAAGACTACGTGACAAACAGACCACAGTTTGTGAGACTGAAGGGTTGTGTGTCTAACCAGGTGGTCAGTAGCTCAGGAGCACCACAGGGAACTGTACTCTCACCACTCCTTTTCCCTCTGTACACCTCAGATTTCCAGTACAAAACAGACTCCTGTCATGTGCAGAAATATTCAGATGACTCTGCAGTGGTCGGGTGTATCAGAGATGGACAAGAAGCGGAGTACAGGGAACTGGTGGACCACTTGGTGTCATGGTGTGGAAACAATCATCTCATCTTGAATGTGAACAAAACAAAGGAGATGATTGTAGATTTCAGGAGAAACAGGAACACGTCCAGCACTATTTTCATCATGGGAGGTGGAGGTGGTGGAGAAGTACAAATACCTTGAGGTTCATCTGGACAACAGACTGGACTGGAGATGGAACAGTGAAGTGTCTACAAGAAGGGACAGAGCAGACTGTACTTCTTGAGGAAGCTGAAGTCCTTCAGTGTTTGCAGCAAGATGCTGCACATCTTCTATAAGTCTGTTGTAGAGAGAGCTATCTCTTCTGCCATCATCTGCTGGAGTAGCAGGAGCAGAGCAAGTGACTTAAAAAAGAACAAGCTCATGAAGAAGGCTGGCTCAGTTCTGGGGACTCATCTAGAACCTTTGGAGATGACTGTACAAAGAAGGATTCTTCATCAAATGAAGAACATTATACTGTAGACAACCCTCAGCATCCTCTTCATCAGACTGTCATACAACAACAGTGTCTTCAGTCAGAGGCTTCTTCAGATCTGCTGTAAGACAGATCACTACAAGAGATCCTTCCTGTCCACATCCATCAGCATCTAGAACAACTCTTTAATTAATCCAGGATGATGAGCTACAACAACATTTAATTTCCCTCTGGGATTAATCAAGTATTTTTGAATTGAATTGAGTCCGAATTTCATACCATAAAAANTCTGTTCACTCTGCTCACATATGATTGTGCAGCCACCCATCCAGGCTGTCATATTGTTAAGTTTGCAGATGATACAGCTGTGGTGGGATGCATCACAAACAATGATGAGTCCAGCTACAGACAGGAGGTGGAACATCTGGAGAGCTGGTGCAAAGAGAATAATCTTCACATGAATGTGAAGAAGACAAAGGAGATGATTGTGGACTTCAGAAGGAACAAACACACCCATGCCCCACTGAACATAAGGTGGATCTGCGGTGGAAGTGGTCTCCAGCTACAAATACTTGGGTGTACACTTGAATGATAACCTCAGCTGGAGCAACAACACCACCAGCCTGATCAAGAAAGGTCATCAGAGACTCTACTTCCTCAGACGGCTGAGACGTGCTGGTCTGAGCAGCCCAGTCCTCACCTCGTTCTACAGGTGTGCAGTGGAGAGCGTCCTGTGCTCCAGCATCAACGTGTGGCATGGAGGCTGCACAGTTGCAGAGAGGAAAGCTCTGCAGAGAGTGGTGAAGGCTGCACAGAAGTTGTTGGAGTCAGTCTCCCCACCATCACAGACATTTACACCTCCAGATGCAGGAAAAGAGCCACCTGCATCATGAAAGACCTCACTCACCCAGCACACTCACTCTTTGCCCCACTCCCCTCAGGACGGAGGTTGAGGAGCATCAAATGTAGAACCACTAGACTGAGGAACAGCTTCTACCCTGAGGCTGTTAGACTCATGAATAAATAAATAATAAGAATAAACACTGCAAAATGTCACATCATGTTGATACTGATCTGTTTTCTTGTTGCTGTGTTCATCTGTGACCATCTGCTCATAATGACTCATGTTCGTGCTGCTGTTTATAATGATGTTTTTCTACTACATTAGGGCTTAGTGTATTACTAGTTGATGTTTCTCTTAGTTAATTCTAGATGTTATTATTGTTTTTCTCTTGCATTTGTTGTTGGATGTAACTGGGACCCTGTGTACATAATCTCGTTTTCATCACATGTACCACATGCGGTGCAAATGACAATAAAGACTCTCTGACTCTGACTCTTTTAATTGAGTTACCTGTAGATCCAGAATTATGGACCAGCTGTTCCAACCCTGGAAGTCCACCGTCGCTATGAGCAGGTGACCTGAACGGTCTTACATCTGGACGGGTCCACTTAGACCAAGAAGCCAAGAGAAGGAACCAACAAATGAAAGGTTGGCTTCATCTGACTAGGTGCTGACTAGGACCCACAGCTCCAGAGCCAGAACCAGTAGGTCCCAGGTAAGACCAGAAAGTCTCATTCAAGACCAGTGAGTCTAGAATGTCTGTCCATTGTCAACAAAGTTCACAGGTAAACCCATTTATCAGCAGAACCGGGTCCAAAAAGTGCCTTGCAGCTCGTCTTGTTCCTTGAACAGACCTTCTCGCTGCTGCGTCCCTTCATTGACCTGTAAGAACCTGAATGGACCTGAATGGACCTGTAGACCTGTCAGATCCCTCTAGATCCATCAGATCCACTGATCTTTTGCTTTTGGTTGTCCTGAGGTCCAGGCTGGTCCTCAGAGGTGATCAGGCCTTCAGTTGTAGGTCCTGATCTGTGGAACCAGCTGCTTCTTCAACTTTTGGTTTTTAAGTCTCATCTTAAATTTGTACTTTCAGGCTGTTAATGCAGCATGAGTTCACTATTTATTCATTTATTTATTCACTGCCTCTTTTATAAGTGTTTATTTTGTATTTCTTCTATGTTTTCATGGTCTCCTGTTTTTGTTTTATGTGCAGCACAGGACCTTCTCTGTAGCAAGTCCAAGAATTTGGAATGAGTTACCTCTGCTCGTCAGACAGGCCCCTCCCTCTCGGTTTTCAAATCCCGTTTAAAAACTCACTACTATTCTGTTGCTTTCAACACCAGATGATCTGCGTTTGGTCGTTATATTTATTATCTACAATGTTTTTATGTCTATATTCTGTTTTTGTACTTCATTGTGTGTGTTGCCTGTTGTTTGTCTGTGTGTACAGCACTTTGGTTGGCCTTGTCGCTGTTTTAAGTGCTCTATGAATAAAATGGTATGGTATGGTAGCACTTGGGCTAACAAATGTTTTAAAACGTGATTCATGAATAACTTTGATTTGATTTGAAGACAAGAAATCCAGAACAGGGACTGAGAGAAACGCAATTTCAATCCTGTGTATGTCCTGTACATATTGCAGTTCTGACAATAAAGTTGACTTTGACTTTGACTTTGACTTTGAATTAAGTCCACTGCTTTAGAGTCCAGCTGTTTAACCTCTGGGGGTCAGTCAAGACCACAAGTTCTGAGTCAGGTCCAGACGTAAGGCTTTATTTGAAGTCTTGACAACTTGTCAAATATGTTCAACTGAAAATATGTTTAAAACTGAAATGAACAATGTGGTTCCAAAGAGTCCAGATCAACCTAACCTGATGTATGACCAGTCTACTTATCTCTTTATCTTTACAAGAAAACTTTATTTATCAAAACAAGCACAAGCAAGTATGGCAATTCAGAATATTGTTTAATATATAGAGGAGCAGAGGCAGATTTAGATATGGGAACATGAAAAGCAAAACGGATTTAAACAAAATAAGGTAAAATAAATAAATAAAAATTAAAATACAACAAGGGGGTCTATATTTTAGGATTAGGATTAACAATTAGTGAGCAATTCCATTACATTTCATACAGGTCTTCATATGTTTCCATAAATTTCAGGGATTTCAAATATAATTGGAAGGGTGGTGGAGGGTGGTGCAAGCAGCAGAGAACATCACTGGTAGCAGTCTCCACACCATCCAGGACAAATACCACAGCCCATGTCTGCGTAAAGCAGCATCATTAAAGACCACACCCACCCAGCACAAGGACTCTTCCATCCACTACCTTCAGGCAGAAGATGCAGGAGTCTGTCCTCACGTACAAAAAGACTAAAGGACAATTATTATCCACAAACTGTCAGATTACTGAACTCTTGATCAATAACACTGAACAACTGGAAATAACATCAAGACACATCTGTGACAACTAATATGTTTATTATTTATTGCTGCTCCACCATGTGGCTGTGTCATGTATGATACAGTGTCTATGTATCTACCTTACCATGATAATTCATCTCAATGTCACAACCTGTGTAGTTTATGTTAATTATGTGATATATATACAGTATATATAT
>JBBPBX010008427.1:26562-38316 GCA_038048925.1 Garcialebias charrua | reverse complement strand
TTAAGTCTGGTGGACTGAAGTCTGGTGGACTGAAGTCTGGTGGACTGAGGTCTGGTGGACTGAGGTCTGGTGGACTGAGGTCTGGTGGACTGAAGTCTGGTGGACTGAAGGTCTGGTGGACTGAAGTCTGGTGGACTGAAGTCTGGTGGACTGAGGTCTGGTGGACTGAAGTCTGGTGGACTGAAGTCTGTGAGGTCTGGTGGACTGAAGTCTGGTGGACTGAGGTCTGGTGGACTGAGGTCTGGTGGACTGAAGTCTGGTGGACTGAGGTCTGGTGGACTGAGGTCTGGTGGACTGAAGTCTGGTGGACTGAAGTCTGGTGGACTGAGGTCTGGTGGACTGAGGTCTGGTGGACTGAGGTCTGGTGGACTGAGGTCTGGTGGACTGAAGTCTGGTGGACTGAGGTCTGGTGGACTGAGGTCTGGTGGACTGAAGTCTGGTGGACTGAGGTCTGGTGGACTGAGGTCTGGTGGACTGAAGTCTGGTGGACTGAGAGTCTGGTGGACTGAAGTCTGGTGGACTGAGGTCTGGTGGACTGAAGTCTGGTGGACTGAAGTCTGGTGGACTGAGTCTGGTGGACTGATGTCTGGTGGACTGAGGTCTGGTGGACTGATGTCTGGTGGACTGAGGTCTGGTGGACGTATGTCTGGTGGACTGATGTCTGGTGGACTGAGGTCTGGTGGACTGATGTCTGGTGGACTGAGGTTTGGTTGACTGAGATCTGATGGACTGAGATCTGGTGGACTGAGGTCTGGTGGATTGATGTCTTGTGGACTGATGTCTAGTGGACTGAGGTCTGGTGGACTGAAGTATTTTGGACTAAAGTCTAGGTGGACTGATGTCTGGTGGACTGATGTCTGGTGGACTGAAGTCTGGTGGACTAAAGTCTGGGTGGACTGATGTCTGGTGGACTGAAGTCTGGTGGACTGATGTCTGGTGGACTGAAGTCTGGTGGACTGATGTCTGGTGGACTGATGTCTGGTGGACTGATGTCTGGTGGACTGAGGTCTGGTGGACTGATGTCTGGTGGACTGATGTCTGGTGGACTGAGGTCTGGTGGACTGAGGTCTGGTGGACTGAAGTCTGGTGGACTGAGGTCTGGTGGACTGATGTCTGGTGGACTGAAGTCTGGTGGACTGAAGTCTGGTGGACTGAGGTCTGGTGGACTGAAGTCTGGTGGACTGAAGTCTGGTGGACTGAGGTCTGGTGGACTGAAGTCTGGTGGACTGAAGTCTGGTGGACTGAGGTCTGGTGGACTGAGGTCTGGTGGACTGAAGTCTGGTGGACTGAAGTCTGGTGGACTGAGGTCTGGTGGACTGAAGTCTGGTGGACTGAAGTCTGGTGGACTGAGGTCTGGTGGACTGAGGTCTGGTGGACTGAAGTCTGGTGGACTGAGTCTGGTGGACTGAAGTCTGGTGGACTGAGGTCTGGTGGACTGAAGTCTGGTGGACTGAAGTCTGGTGGACTGAGGTCTGGTGGACTGAGGTCTGGTGGACTGAGTCTGGTGGACTGAAGTCTGGTGGACTGAGGTCTGGTGGACTGAGGTCTGGTGGACTGAAGTCTGGTGGACTGAGGTCTGGTGGACTGAGGTCTGGTGGACTGAAGTCTGGTGGACTGAAGTCTGGTGGACTGAGGTCTGGTGGACTGAGGTCTGGTGGACTGAGGTCTGGTGGACTGAGGTCTGGTGGACTGAAGTCTGGTGGACTGAGGTCTGGTGGACTGAGGTCTGGTGGACTGAAGTCTGGTGGACTGAGGTCTGGTGGACTGAAGTCTGGTGGACTGAAGTCTGGTGGACTGAGGTCTGGTGGACTGAGGTCTGGTGGACTGAGGTCTGGTGGACTGAAGTCTGGTGGACTGAGGTCTGGTGGACTGAGGTCTGGTGGACTGAAGTCTGGTGGACTGAGGTCTGGTGGACTGAAGTCTGGTGGACTGAAGTCTGGTGGACTGAGGTCTGGTGGACTGAGTCTGGTGGACTGAGGTCTGGTGGACTGAGGTCTGGTGGACTGAAGTCTGGTGGACTGAGGTCTGGTGGACTGAAGTCTGGTGGACTGAAGTCTGGTGGACTGAGGTCTGATGGACTGAAGTCTGGTGGACTGAAGTCTGGTGGACTGAGGTCTGGTGGACTGAAGTCTGGTGGACTGAAGTCTGGTGGACTGAAGTCTGGTGGACTGAGGTCTGGTGGACTGAAGTCTGGTGGACTGAAGTCTGGTGGACTGAAGTCTGGTGGACTGACGGTCTGGTGGACTGAAGTCTGGTGGACTGAGGTCTGGTGGACTGAGGTCTGGTGGACTGAAGTCTGGTGGACTGAGGTCTGGTGGACTGAGGTCTGGTGGACTGAGTCTGGTGGACTGAGGTCTGGTGGACTGAAGTCTGGTGGACTGAAGTCTGGTGGACTGAGGTCTGATGGACTGAGGTCTGGTGGACTGAAGTCTGGTGGACTGAAGTCTGGTGGACTGAGGTCTGGTGGACTGAGGTCTGGTGGACTGAAGTCTGGTGGACTGAAGTCTGGTGGACTGAGGTCTGGTGGACTGAAGTCTGGTGGACTGAAGTCTGGTGGACTGAGGTCTGGTGGACTGAAGTCTGGTGGACTGAAGTCTGGTGGACTGAGTCTGGTGGACTGAAGTCTGGTGGACTGAAGTCTGGTGGACTGAAGTCTGGTGGACTGAGGTCTGGTGGACTGAAGTCTGGTGGACTGAAGTCTGGTGGACTGAAGTCTGGTGGACTGAAGTCTGGTGGACTGAAGTCTGGTGGACTGAAGTCTGGTGGACTGAGGTCTGGTGGACTGAAGTCTGGTGGACTGAAGTCTGGTGGACTGAGGTCTGGTGGACTGAGGTCTGGTGGACTGAAGTCTGGTGGACTGAGGTCTGGTGGACTGAGGTCTGGTGGACTGAAGTCTGGTGGACTGAAGTCTGGTGGACTGAAGTCTGGTGGACTGAAGTCTGGTGGACTGAGGTCTGGTGGACTGAAGTCTGGTGGACTGAAGTCTGGTGGACTGAGGTCTGGTGGACTGAAGTCTGGTGGACTGAGGTCTGGTGGACTGAAGTCTGGTGGACTGAAGTCTGGTGGACTGAGGTCTGGTGGACTGAAGTCTGGTGGACTGAAGTCTGGTGGACTGAAGTCTGGTGGACTGAAGTCTGGTGGACTGAGGTCTGGTGGACTGAGGTCTGGTGGACTGAAGTCTGGTGGACTGAAGTCTGGTGGACTGAGGTCTGGTGGACTGAGGTCTGGTGGACTGAGGTCTGGTGGACTGAAGTCTGGTGGACTGAAGTCTGGTGGACTGAAGTCTGATGGACTGAGGTCTGATGGACTGAAGTCTGGTGGACTGAAGTCTGGTGGACTGAAGTCTGGTGGACTGAGGTCTGGTGGACTGAAGTCTGGTGGACTGAAGTCTGGTGGACTGAAGTCTGGTGGACTGAGGTCTGATGGACTGAAGTCTGGTGGACTGAAGTCTGGTGGACTGAGGTCTGGTGGACTGAGGTCTGGTGGACTGAAGTCTGGTGGACTGAAGTCTGGTGGACTGAGTCTGGTGGACTGAGGTCTGGTGGACTGAGGTCTGGTGGACTGAGGTCTGGTGGACTGAGGTCTGGTGGACTGAGGTCTGGTGGACTGAGGTCTGGTGGACTGAAGTCTGGTGGACTGAAATCTGGTGGACTGAAATCTGGTGGACTGAAGTCTGGTGGACTGAAATCTGGTGGACTGAAGTCTGGTGGACTGAAATCTGGTGGACTAAAGTCTGGTGGACTGAGGTCTGGAGGACTGAGGTCTGGGTGGACTGAGGTCTGGTGGGCTGAGGTCTGGTGGACTGAAGTCTGGTGGACTGAAATCTGGTGGACTGAAGTCTGGTGGACTGAGGTCTGGTGGACTGAGGTCTGGATGGACTGAAGTCTCGTGGACCGAGGTCTGGTGGACTGAAGTCTGGTGGACTGAAATCTGGTGGACTAAAGTCTGGTGGACTATGGTCTGGTGGACTGAAGTCTGATGGACTGAAGTCTGGTGGACTGAAGTCTGGTGGACTGAGATCTGGTGGATTTATGTCTGGGTGGACTGAGGTTTGGTGGACTGAGGTCTGATGGACTGAGGTCTGGTGGACTGAGGTCTTGTGGACTGAAGTCTGGTGGACTGAAGTCTGGTGGACTGAGGTCTGATGGACAGAGGTCTGGTGGACTGAGGTCTGGTGGACTGAGGTCTGGTGGACTGAGGTCTGGTGGACTGAAGTCTGGTGGACTGAAGTCTGGTGGACTGAGGTCTGGTGGACTGAAGTCTGGTGGACTGAAGTCTGGTGGACTGAGGTCTGATGGACTGAGGTCTGATGGACTGAGGTCTGGTGGACTGAGGTCTGATGGACTGAGGTCTGGTGGACTGAGGTCTGGTGGACTGAAGTCAGGTGGACTGAAGTCTGGTGGACTGAGGTCTGGTGGACTGAAGTCTGGTGGACTGAAGTCTGGTGGACTGAAGTCTGATGGACTGAAGTCTGGTGGACTGAAGTCTGGTGGACTGAGGTCTGGTGGACTGAGGTCTGGTGGACTGAAGTCTGGTGGACTGAGGTCTGGTGGACTGAAGTCTGGTGGACTGAGGTCTGGTGGACTGAGGTCTGGTGGACTGAAGTCTGGTGGACTGAGGTCTGATGGACTGAGGTCTGGTGGACTGAAGTCTGGTGGACTGAAGTCTGGTGGACTGAAGTCTGGTGGAATGAGGTCTGATGGACTGAGGTCTGGTGGACTGAAGTCTGGTGGACTGAAGTCTGGTGGACTGAGGTCTGATGGACTGAGGTCTGGTGGACTGAAGTCTGGTGGACTGATGTCTGGTGGACTGAAGTCTGGTGGACTGAAGTCTAGGTGGACTGAAGTCTAGGTGGACTGAGGTCTGGTGGACTGAGGTCTGGTGGACTGAAGTCTGGTGGACTGATGTCTTGTGGACTGAAGTCTGGTGGACTGAAGTTTAGGTGGACTGATGTCTAGGTGGACTGAGGTCTGGTGGACTGAAGTCTGGTGGACTGAAATCTGGTGGACTGAAATCTGGTGGACTGAAGTCTGATGGACTGAAATCTGGTGGACTGAAGTCTGGTGGACTGAAATCTGGTGGACTGAAGTCTGGTGGACTGAGGTCTGGAGGACTGAGGTCTGGGTGGACTGAGGTCTGGTGGGCTGAGGTCTGGTGGACTGAAGTCTGGTGGACTGAAATCTGGTGGACTGAAGTCTGGTGGACTGAGGTCTGGTGGACTGAGGTCTGGATGGACTGAAGTCTCGTGGACCGAGGTCTGGTGGACTGAAGTCTGGTGGACTGAAATCTGGTGGACTAAAGTCTGGTGGACTATGGTCTGGTGGACTGAAGTCTGATGGACTGAAGTCTGGTGGACTGAAGTCTGGTGGACTGAGATCTGGTGGATTTATGTCTGGGTGGACTGAGGTTTGGTGGACTGAGGTCTGATGGACTGAGGTCTGGTGGACTGAGGTCTTGTGGACTGAAGTCTGGTGGACTGAAGTCTGGTGGACTGAGGTCTGGTGGACTGAGGTCTGGTGGACTGAGGTCTGGTGGACTGAGGTCTGGTGGACTGAAGTCTGGTGGACTGAAGTCTGGTGGACTGAGGTCTGGTGGACTGAAGTCTGGTGGACTGAGGTCTGATGGACTGAGGTCTGATGGACTGAAGTCTGGTGGACTGAGGTCTGATGGACTGAGGTCTGGTGGACTGAGGTCTGGTGGACTGAAGTCAGGTGGACTGAAGTCTGGTGGACTGAGGTCTGGTGGACTGAAGTCTGGTGGACTGAAGTCTGGTGGACTTAGGTCTGATGGACTGACATCTGGTGGACTGAAGTCTGGTGGACTGAGGTCTGGTGGACTGATGTCTGGTGGACTGAAGTCTGGTGGACTGAGGTCTGGTGGACTGAGGTCTGGTGGACTGAAGTCTGGTGGACTGAGGTCTGGTGGACTGAGGTCTGGTGGACTGAGGTCTGGTGGACTGAGGTCTGGTGGACTGAAGTCTGGTGGACTGAGGTCTGGTGGACTGAGGTCTGGTGGACTGAAGTCTGGTGGACTGAGGTCTGATGGACTGAGGTCTGGTGGACTGAAGTCTGGTGGACTGAAGTCTGGTGGACTGAAGTCTGGTGGAATGAGGTCTGATGGACTGAGGTCTGGTGGACTGAAGTCTGGTGGACTGAAGTCTGGTGGACTGAGGTCTGATGGACTGAGGTCTGGTGGACTGAAGTCTGGTGGACTGATGTCTGGTGGACTGAAGTCTGGTGGACTGAAGTCTGGTGGACTGAAGTCTAGGTGGACTGAGGTCTGGTGGACTGAGGTCTGGTGGACTGAAGTCTGGTGGACTGATGTCTTGTGGACTGAAGTCTGGTGGACTGAAGTTTAGGTGGACTGATGTCTAGGTGGACTGAGGTCTGGTGGACTGAAGTCTGGTGGACTGAAATCTGGTGGACTGAAATCTGGTGGACTGAAGTCTGATGGACTGAAATCTGGTGGACTGAAGTCTGGTGGACTGAAATCTGGTGGACTGAAGTCTGGTGGACTGAGGTCTGGAGGACTGAGGTCTGGGTGGACTGAGGTCTGGTGGGCTGAGGTCTGGTGGACTGAAGTCTGGTGGACTGAAATCTGGTGGACTGAAGTCTGGTGGACTGAGGTCTGGTGGACTGAGGTCTGGATGGACTGAAGTCTCGTGGACCGAGGTCTGGTGGACTGAAGTCTGGTGGACTGAAATCTGGTGGACTAAAGTCTGGTGGACTATGGTCTGGTGGACTGAAGTCTGATGGACTGAAGTCTGGTGGACTGAAGTCTGGTGGACTGAGATCTGGTGGATTTATGTCTGGGTGGACTGAGGTTTGGTGGACTGAGGTCTGATGGACTGAGGTCTGGTGGACTGAGGTCTTGTGGACTGAAGTCTGGTGGACTGAAGTCTGGTGGACTGAGGTCTGATGGACAGAGGTCTGGTGGACTGAGGTCTGGTGGACTGAGGTCTGGTGGACTGAGGTCTGGTGGACTGAAGTCTGGTGGACTGAAGTCTGGTGGACTGAGGTCTGGTGGACTGAAGTCTGGTGGACTGAGGTCTGATGGACTGAGGTCTGATGGACTGAGGTCTGGTGGACTGAGGTCTGATGGACTGAGGTCTGGTGGACTGAGGTCTGGTGGACTGAAGTCAGGTGGACTGAAGTCTGGTGGACTGAGGTCTGGTGGACTGAAGTCTGGTGGACTGAAGTCTGGTGGACTTAGGTCTGATGGACTGACATCTGGTGGACTGAAGTCTGGTGGACTGAGGTCTGGTGGACTGATGTCTGGTGGACTGAAGTCTGGTGGACTGAGGTCTGGTGGACTGAGGTCTGGTGGACTGAGGTCTGGTGGACTGAAGTCTGGTGGACTGAGGTCTGGTGGACTGAGGTCTGGTGGACTGAGGTCTGGTGGACTGAGGTCTGGTGGACTGAAGTCTGGTGGACTGAGGTCTGGTGGACTGAGGTCTGGTGGACTGAAGTCTGGTGGACTGAGGTCTGATGGACTGAGGTCTGGTGGACTGAAGTCTGGTGGACTGAAGTCTGGTGGACTGAAGTCTGGTGGACTGAGGTCTGATGGACTGAGGTCTGGTGGACTGAAGTCTGGTGGACTGAAGTCTGGTGGACTGAGGTCTGGTGGACTGAGGTCTGTCTGGTGGACTGAAGTCTGGTGGACTGAAGTCTGGTGGACTGAGGTCTGGTGGACTGAGGTCTGGTGGACTGAAGTCTGGTGGACTGATGTCTGGTGGACTGAAGTCTGGTGGACTGAAGTCTGGTGGACTGAGGTCTGGTGGACTGAGGTCTGGTGGACTGAAGTCTGGTGGACTGAAGTCTGGTGGACTGAAGTCTGGTGGACTGAGGTCTGGTGGACTGAGGTCTGGTGGACTGAAGTCTGGTGGACTGAAGTCTGGTGGACTGAGGTCTGGTGGACTGAAGTCTGGTGGACTGAAGTCTGGTGGACTGAGGTCTGGTGGACTGAGGTCTGGTGGACTGAAGTCTGGTGGACTGAGGTCTGGTGGACTGAGGTCTGGTGGACTGAAGTCTGGTGGACTGAAGTCTGGTGGACTGAAGTCTGGTGGACTGAGGTCTGGTGGACTGAGGTCTGGTGGACTGAGGTCTGGTGGACTGAAGTCTGGTGGACTGAGGTCTGGTGGACTGAGGTCTGGTGGACTGAGGTCTGGTGGACTGAGGTCTGGTGGACTGAGGTCTGGTGGACTGAAGTCTGGTGGACTGAAGTCTGGTGGACTGAGTCTGGTGGACTGAAGTCTGGTGGACTGAGGTCTGGTGGACTGAGGTCTGGTGGACTGAGGTCTGGTGGACTGAAGTCTGGTGGACTGAGGTCTGGTGGACTGAGGTCTGGTGGACTGAAGTCTGGTGGACTGAGGTCTGGTGGACTGAGGTCTGGTGGACTGAAGTCTGGTGGACTGAGTCTGGTGGACTGAGGTCTGGTGGACTGAGGTCTGGTGGACTGAGGTCTGGTGGACTGAGGTCTGGTGGACTGAAGTCTGGTGGACTGAGGTCTGGTGGACTGAGGTCTGGTGGACTGAGGTCTGGTGGACTGAGGTCTGGTGGACTGAAGTCTGGTGGACTGAAGTCTGGTGGACTGAGGTCTGGTGGACTGAGGTCTGGTGGACTGAGGTCTGGTGGACTGAGGTCTGGTGGACTGAGGTCTGGTGGACTGAAGTCTGGTGGACTGAGGTCTGGTGGACTGAGGTCTGGTGGACTGAGGTCTGGTGGACTGAGGTCTGGTGGACTGAAGTCTGGTGGACTGAAGTCTGGTGGACTGAGGTCTGGTGGACTGAGGTCTGGTGGACTGAGGTCTGGTGGACTGAGGTCTGGTGGACTGAAGTCTGGTGGACTGAAGTCTGGTGGACTGAGGTCTGGTGGACTGAGGTCTGGTGGACTGAAGTCTGGTGGACTGAAGTCTGGTGGACTGAAGTCTGGTGGACTGAGGTCTGGTGGACTGAGGTCTGGTGGACTGAAGTCTGGTGGACTGAAGTCTGGTGGACTGAGGTCTGGTGGACTGAAGTCTGGTGGACTGAAGTCTGGTGGAAGGTCTGATGGACTGGGTGGACTGAAGTCTGGTGGACTGAGGTCTGGTGGACTGAGGTCTGGTGGACTGAGGTCTGGTGGACTGAAGTCTGGTGGACTGAGGTCTGGTGGACTGAGGTCTGGTGGACTGAAGTCTGGTGGACTGAGGTCTGATGGACTGAGGTCTGGTGGACTGAAGTCTGGTGGACTGAAGTCTGGTGGACTGAAGTCTGGTGGACTGAGGTCTGATGGACTGAGGTCTGGTGGACTGAAGTCTGGTGGACTGAAGTCTGGTGGACTGAGGTCTGATGGACTGAGGTCTGGTGGACTGAAGTCTGGTGGACTGATGTCTGGTGGACTGAAGTCTGGTGGACTGAAGTCTAGGTGGACTGAAGTCTAGGTGGACT
Source organism: Garcialebias charrua (assembly GCA_038048925.1). NCBI lineage: Eukaryota > Metazoa > Chordata > Actinopteri > Cyprinodontiformes > Rivulidae > Garcialebias > Garcialebias charrua. The sequence continues at coordinate 28,892 of JBBPBX010008427.1, read as the reverse complement.
GAGGTCTGGTGGACTGAGGTCTGGTGGACTGAAGTCTGGTGGACTGATGTCTGGTGGACTGAAGTCTGGTGGACTGAAGTCTGGTGGACTGAGGTCTGGTGGACTGAGGTCTGGTGGACTGAGGTCTGGTGGACTGAAGTCTGGTGGACTGAGGTCTGGTGGACTGAGGTCTGGTGGACTGAGGTCTGGTGGACTGAAGTCTGGTGGACTGAGGTCTGGTGGACTGAGGTCTGGTGGACTGAAGTCTGGTGGACTGAAGTCTGGTGGACTGAGGTCTGGTGGACTGAGGTCTGGTGGACTGAAGTCTGGTGGACTGAAGTCTGGTGGACTGAGGTCTGGTGGACTGAGGTCTGGTGGACTGAGGTCTGGTGGACTGAAGTCTGGTGGACTGAGGTCTGGTGGACTGAGGTCTGGTGGACTGAGGTCTGGTGGACTGAGGTCTGGTGGACTGAAGTCTGGTGGACTGAGGTCTGGTGGACTGAGGTCTGGTGGACTGAAGTCTGGTGGACTGAGGTCTGATGGACTGAGGTCTGGTGGACTGAAGTCTGGTGGACTGAAGTCTGGTGGACTGAAGTCTGGTGGACTGAGGTCTGGTGGACTGAAGTCTGGTGGACTGAAGTCTGGTGGACTTAGGTCTGATGGACTGACATCTGGTGGACTGAAGTCTGGTGGACTGAGGTCTGGTGGACTGATGTCTGGTGGACTGAAGTCTGGTGGACTGAGGTCTGGTGGACTGAGGTCTGGTGGACTGAAGTCTGGTGGACTGAGGTCTGGTGGACTGAGGTCTGGTGGACTGAAGTCTGGTGGACTGAGGTCTGGTGGACTGAAGTCTGGTGGACTGAGGTCTGGTGGACTGAGGTCTGGTGGACTGAAGTCTGGTGGACTGAGGTCTGATGGACTGAGGTCTGGTGGACTGAAGTCTGGTGGACTGAAGTCTGGTGGACTGAAGTCTGGTGGACTGAGGTCTGATGGACTGAGGTCTGGTGGACTGAAGTCTGGTGGACTGAAGTCTGGTGGACTGAGGTCTGATGGACTGAGGTCTGGTGGACTGAAGTCTGGTGGACTGATGTCTGGTGGACTGAAGTCTGGTGGACTGAAGTCTAGGTGGACTGAAGTCTAGGTGGACTGAGGTCTGGTGGACTGAGGTCTGGTGGACTGAAGTCTGGTGGACTGATGTCTTGTGGACTGAAGTCTGGTGGACTGAAGTTTAGGTGGACTGATGTCTAGGTGGACTGAGGTCTGGTGGACTGAAGTCTGGTGGACTGAAATCTGGTGGACTGAAATCTGGTGGACTGAAGTCTGATGGACTGAAATCTGGTGGACTGAAGTCTGGTGGACTGAAATCTGGTGGACTGAAGTCTGGTGGACTGAGGTCTGGAGGACTGAGGTCTGGGTGGACTGAGGTCTGGTGGGCTGAGGTCTGGTGGACTGAAGTCTGGTGGACTGAAATCTGGTGGACTGAAGTCTGGTGGACTGAGGTCTGGTGGACTGAGGTCTGGATGGACTGAAGTCTCGTGGACCGAGGTCTGGTGGACTGAAGTCTGGTGGACTGAAATCTGGTGGACTAAAGTCTGGTGGACTATGGTCTGGTGGACTGAAGTCTGATGGACTGAAGTCTGGTGGACTGAAGTCTGGTGGACTGAGATCTGGTGGATTTATGTCTGGGTGGACTGAGGTTTGGTGGACTGAGGTCTGATGGACTGAGGTCTGGTGGACTGAGGTCTTGTGGACTGAAGTCTGGTGGACTGAAGTCTGGTGGACTGAGGTCTGATGGACAGAGGTCTGGTGGACTGAGGTCTGGTGGACTGAGGTCTGGTGGACTGAGGTCTGGTGGACTGAAGTCTGGTGGACTGAAGTCTGGTGGACTGAGGTCTGGTGGACTGAAGTCTGGTGGACTGAGGTCTGATGGACTGAGGTCTGATGGACTGAGGTCTGGTGGACTGAGGTCTGATGGACTGAGGTCTGGTGGACTGAGGTCTGGTGGACTGAAGTCAGGTGGACTGAAGTCTGGTGGACTGAGGTCTGGTGGACTGAAGTCTGGTGGACTGAAGTCTGGTGGACTTAGGTCTGATGGACTGACATCTGGTGGACTGAAGTCTGGTGGACTGAGGTCTGGTGGACTGATGTCTGGTGGACTGAAGTCTGGTGGACTGAGGTCTGGTGGACTGAGGTCTGGTGGACTGAAGTCTGGTGGACTGAAGTCTGGTGGACTGAGGTCTGGTGGACTGAGGTCTGGTGGACTGAGGTCTGGTGGACTGAGGTCTGGTGGACTGAAGTCTGGTGGACTGAGGTCTGGTGGACTGAGGTCTGGTGGACTGAAGTCTGGTGGA
>JBBPBX010008427.1:0-26474 GCA_038048925.1 Garcialebias charrua | reverse complement strand
GTGGACTGAGGTCTGGTGGACTGAGGTCTGGTGGACTGAAGTCTGGTGGACTGAGGTCTGGTGGACTGAAGTCTGGTGGACTGAAGTCTAGGTGGACTGAAGTCTAGGTGGACTGAGGTCTGGTGGACTGAGGTCTGGTGGACTGAGGTCTGGTGGACTGAGGTCTGGTGGACTGAAGTCTGGTGGACTGAAGTCTGGTGGACTGAGGTCTGGTGGACTGAGGTCTGGTGGACTGAGGTCTGGTGGACTGAAGTCTGGTGGACTGAGGTCTGGTGGACTGAGGTCTGGTGGACTGAGGTCTGGTGGACTGAAGTCTGGTGGACTGAAGTCTGGTGGACTGAGGTCTGGTGGACTGAAGTCTGGTGGACTGAAGTCTGGTGGACTGAAGTCTGGTGGACTGAGGTCTGGTGGACTGAGGTCTGGTGGACTGAAGTCTGGTGGACTGAGGTCTGGTGGACTGAGGTCTGGTGGACTGAAGTCTGGTGGACTGAAGTCTGGTGGACTGAAGTCTGGTGGACTGAGGTCTGGTGGACTGAGGTCTGGTGGACTGAGGTCTGGTGGACTGAAGTCTGGTGGACTGAGAGTCTGGTGGACTGAGGTCTGGTGGACTGAGGTCTGGTGGACTGAGGTCTGGTGGACTGAGGTCTGGTGGACTGAGGTCTGGTGGACTGAGGTCTGGTGGACTGAGGTCTGGTGGACTGAGGTCTGGTGGACTGAAGTCTGGTGGACTGAGGTCTGGTGGACTGAGTCTGGTGGACTGAGGTCTGGTGGACTGAGGTCTGGTGGACTGAGGTCTGGTGGACTGAAGTCTGGTGGACTGAGGTCTGGTGGACTGAGGTCTGGTGGACTGAGGTCTGGTGGACTGAAGTCTGGTGGACTGAGGTCTGGTGGACTGAGGTCTGGTGGACTGAAGTCTGGTGGACTGAGGTCTGGTGGACTGAGGTCTGGTGGACTGAAGTCTGGTGGACTGAAGTCTGGTGGACTGAAGTCTGGTGGACTGAGGTCTGGTGGACTGAGGTCTGGTGGACTGAAGTCTGGTGGACTGAAGTCTGGTGGACTGAGGTCTGGTGGACTGAGGTCTGGTGGACTGAAGTCTGGTGGACTGAAGTCTGGTGGACTGAGGTCTGATGGACTGAGGTCTGGTGGACTGAAGTCTGGTGGACTGAAGTCTGGTGGACTGAGGTCTGGTGGACTGAGGTCTGGTGGACTGAAGTCTGGTGGACTGAGGTCTGGTGGACTGAGGTCTGGTGGACTGAAGTCTGGTGGACTGAAGTCTGGTGGACTGAGGTCTGGTGGACTGAGGTCTGGTGGACTGAGGTCTGGTGGACTGAAGTCTGGTGGACTGAGGTCTGGTGGACTGAGGTCTGGTGGACTGAGGTCTGGTGGACTGAGGTCTGGTGGACTGAGGTCTGGTGGACTGAAGTCTGGTGGACTGAGGTCTGGTGGACTGAGGTCTGGTGGACTGAAGTCTGGTGGACTGAGGTCTGATGGACTGAGGTCTGGTGGACTGAAGTCTGGTGGACTGAAGTCTGGTGGACTGAAGTCTGGTGGACTGAGGTCTGGTGGACTGAAGTCTGGTGGACTGAAGTCTGGTGGACTGAGGTCTGATGGACTGAGGTCTGGTGGACTGAAGTCTGGTGGACTGATGTCTGGTGGACTGAGGTCTGGTGGACTGAAGTCTGGTGGACTGAAGTCTGGTGGACTGAGGTCTGGTGGACTGAGGTCTGGTGGACTGAAGTCTGGTGGACTGATGTCTTGTGGACTGAGGTCTGGTGGACTGAGGTTTGGTGGACTGATGTCTGGTGGACTGAGGTCTGGTGGACTGAGGTCTGGTGGACTGAGGTCTGGTGGACTGATGTCTGGTGGACTGAGGTCTGGTGGACTGAGGTCTGGTGGACTGAGGTCTGGTGGACTGAAGTCTGGTGGACTGAGGTCTGGTGGACTGAGGTCTGGTGGACTGAGGTCTGGTGGACTGAGGTCTGGTGGACTGAGTCTGGTGGACTGAGGTCTGGTGGACTGAGGTCTGGTGGACTGAAGTCTGGTGGACTGAAGTCTGGTGGACTGAGGTCTGGTGGACTGAGGTCTGGTGGACTGAAGTCTGGTGGACTGAGGTCTGGTGGACTGAGGTCTGGTGGACTGAAGTCTGGTGGACTGAGGTCTGGTGGACTGAGGTCTGGTGGACTGAGGTCTGGTGGACTGAGGTCTGGTGGACTGAGGTCTGGTGGACTGAAGTCTGGTGGACTGAAGTCTGGTGGACTGAGGTCTGGTGGACTGAAGTCTGGTGGACTGAGGTCTGGTGGACTGAGGTCTGGTGGACTGAAGTCTGGTGGACTGAGGTCTGGTGGACTGAGGTCTGGTGGACTGAGGTCTGGTGGACTGAAGTCTGGTGGACTGAAGTCTGGTGGACTGAGGTCTGGTGGACTGAAGTCTGGTGGACTGAAGTCTGGTGGACTGAGGTCTGGTGGACTGAGGTCTGGTGGACTGAGGTCTGGTGGACTGAGGTCTGGTGGACTGAAGTCTGGTGGACTGAGGTCTGGTGGACTGAGGTCTGGTGGACTGAGGTCTGGTGGACTGAGTCTGGTGGACTGAGGTCTGGTGGACTGAAGTCTGGTGGACTGAAGTCTGGTGGACTGAAGTCTGGTGGACTGAGGTCTGGTGGACTGAAGTCTGGTGGACTGAAGTCTGGTGGACTGAGGTCTGGTGGACTGAGGTCTGGTGGACTGAAGTCTGGTGGACTGAGGTCTGGTGGACTGAGTCTGGTGGACTGAGGTCTGGTGGACTGAGGTCTGGTGGACTGAGGTCTGGTGGACTGAGGTCTGGTGGACTGAAGTCTGGTGGACTGAGGTCTGGTGGACTGAGGTCTGGTGGACTGAAGTCTGGTGGACTGAAGTCTGGTGGACTGAAGTCTGGTGGACTGAGGTCTGATGGACTGAGGTCTGGTGGACTGAAGTCTGGTGGACTGAAGTCTGGTGGACTGAGGTCTGATGGACTGAGGTCTGGTGGACTGAAGTCTGGTGGACTGATGTCTGGTGGACTGAAGGTCTGGTGGACTGAAGTCTAGGTGGACTGAAGTCTGGTGGACTGAGGTCTGGTGGACTGAGGTCTGGTGGACTGAAGTCTGGTGGACTGAGGTCTGGTGGACTGAAGTCTGGTGGACTGAAGTCTGGTGGACTGAGGTCTGGTGGACTGAGGTCTGGTGGACTGAGGTCTGGTGGACTGAAGTCTGGTGGACTGAGGTCTGGTGGACTGAGGTCTGGTGGACTGAAGTCTGGTGGACTGAAGTCTGGTGGACTGAAGTCTGGTGGACTGAGGTCTGGTGGACTGAGGTCTGGTGGACTGAAGTCTGGTGGACTGAAGTCTGGTGGACTGAGGTCTGGTGGACTGAGGTCTGGTGGACTGAAGTCTGGTGGACTGAGGTCTGGTGGACTGAAGTCTGGTGGACTGAAGTCTGGTGGACTGAAGTCTGGTGGACTGAGGTCTGGTGGACTGAGGTCTGGTGGACTGAGGTCTGGTGGACTGAAGTCTGGTGGACTGAGGTCTGGTGGACTGAAGTCTGGTGGACTGAGGTCTGGTGGACTGAGGTCTGGTGGACTGAGGTCTGGTGGACTGAGGTCTGGTGGACTGAAGTCTGGTGGACTGAAGTCTGGTGGACTGAGGTCTGGTGGACTGAGGTCTGGTGGACTGAGGTCTGGTGGACTGAAGTCTGGTGGACTGAAGTCTGGTGGACTGAGGTCTGGTGGACTGAGGTCTGGTGGACTGAAGTCTGGTGGACTGAGGTCTGGTGGACTGAGGTCTGGTGGACTGAAGTCTGGTGGACTGAGGTCTGGTGGACTGAGGTCTGGTGGACTGAGGTCTGGTGGACTGAGGTCTGGTGGACTGAAGTCTGGTGGACTGAGGTCTGGTGGACTGAAGTCTGGTGGACTGAGGTCTGATGGACTGAGGTCTGGTGGACTGAAGTCTGGTGGACTGAAGTCTGGTGGACTGAGGTCTGATGGACTGAGGTCTGGTGGACTGAAGTCTGGTGGACTGAAGTCTGGTGGACTGAGGTCTGATGGACTGAGGTCTGGTGGACTGAAGTCTGGTGGACTGATGTCTGGTGGACTGAAGTCTGGTGGACTGAAGTCTAGGTGGACTGAAGTCTAGGTGGACTGAGGTCTGGTGGACTGAGGTCTGGTGGACTGAAGTCTGGTGGACTGATGTCTGGTGGACTGAAGTCTGGTGGACTGAAGTCTGGTGGACTGAGTCTGGTGGACTGAGGTCTGGTGGACTGAGGTCTGGTGGACTGAAGTCTGGTGGACTGAGGTCTGGTGGACTGAGGTCTGGTGGACTGAGGTCTGGTGGACTGAAGTCTGGTGGACTGAAGTCTGGTGGACTGAGGTCTGGTGGACTGAAGTCTGGTGGACTGAAGTCTGGTGGACTGAGGTCTGGTGGACTGAGGTCTGGTGGACTGAAGTCTGGTGGACTGAGGTCTGGTGGACTGAGGTCTGGTGGACTGAAGTCTGGTGGACTGGTGGACTGAGGTCTGGTGGACTGAGGTCTGGTGGACTGAGGTCTGGTGGACTGAGGTCTGGTGGACTGAGGTCTGGTGGACTGAGGTCTGGTGGACTGAGGTCTGGTGGACTGAGGTCTGATGGACTGAGGTCTGGTGGACTGAGGTCTAGGTGGACTGAGGTTTGGGTGGACTGATGTCTGGGTGGACTTGATCTTCCTCTCTAGAGCAAGTGATCAGCTGATGGCCTGCTTCAGTGAAGATGCTGTTGATTCCCCCCTCACCCCCCACTCATGAACAAAACTCCAAGACAAACTCCTTTAATTTGACAAAATCTCTCGTGAACCCAGAGTGGGCCGTCCACCCTGTTTCATCTGAGAAGAACCACGGCCTCAGATGTGGAGGTGCTGATCCACATCCCAGGTGCCTGGATGAGCCTTAACCAGCCGCCCCACACTCCCAGAACACCACCCTGTGGGACGCCCCTGGGGACACGGGTTCCAACCTCACAAAACACATAGACCTGCTGGGCAAACTCCCACGCTCCTTCTCCAACTCTAGTGAGGGTAAAGAGCCAATCCATGGTTCCACAGGCAGAAGAGAAACCACGCCGCTGCTCTTCAGTCCACGCTGCAGCGTTCTGGCTTGTTTTGAGCATTTCAGTGTGGACCAAGGAGTTTCTTGAAACTGTACAAAGTTTACACAGATATTTCCAGAAACAACAAATAAAAGAGTTTGTTTTGAAAAAACTCTGTCTCTGTGTGGACAAGGTCTGAGATCACCCACAGGTGGATCCTGTTTGGACCTTCTGAAGGTACTGGTTGGACCAGTGGTGTAGTCTACGTGATACTCGGGTATATGGAGTATACCCACTAGAAAAACTTAAGAATTTCAGTATACCCACTTAAAAGTGCCCAATGGTACATGACATACCATTAGGTACATGTCATTGATACGTTAAATGACAGTTAAACACTTCTGTAACAATCTATTGGTGTGCAGTGCTTTTCTTTGATACTGTTTTATAAATTATATAACATGTTTTTAATACAAAGCCAGCTGTTGTACAAAGTTTGTTGTTCATTTATTCAAATATAAGCATCAGAGAAATTTGGAACTGTTCAATATGCTTAAAATCAAAATAAATTGACGGTTACACTTTACTAACCAGTGTACTTTGGTTTCTAAGCACGGTATGCTCACTACAAAAATGTAGACTACACCACTGGGTTGGACCACACAACCACACGCCACTTTTCATTGAACTTCAGCAACACAAGGATTTGAAGTATTTTATAGTAAATCCAGTTTGTTAGGGGGCGGGTTAATACTTTTACCACCCACTGTGTACGCGTAGCCATACATGGATCTAACGTGTAGCGTGTCACATGTGGCGGGATGTGTGTGAACAAACATGTGGTTCGTGCACTCACCTTGGTCTCGCGCTCCTCCAGCAGCGTCTCCAGCCTCTTCTGGGCGGCTCGTCCCTCGTGGTCGTCGCTGACGATCAGGATGATGTGGTTCCACCTGAACTCCCTCATCAGGTCGAACCACACCTGGGCCTGGTGGGAGTACGGGGGGACGGTCCTCAGGAACGACAGGTGGATGCTCTGAAGGACAGGAGGAGGTCGACACGTGAGACATCGTACGAGCTGATCGGTCCAGGTACCTGTTGTCACCTCAGCTGTGATGGTCTGAACTAGAAGGTGAAACCCATTCTGACCAAAGTGTGAATATCTGATCACTTCTGTGCAAACCAGGGGCAGCCGGCCAATAGGGGGCGCTAGGGTGCCGCCCCACTGGAACTTCTGGACCATTTTACATTGACGACTTTTTTTTTTATTAATAAAAATGAAATAATAAAATAAAAATATTTCGAAATATATGCATATATGTTTTTAGTTGTGTAGGATAAATATTTTATGAGTAATAATGAGTTATACTGTTTTTTCAAAAAACGTTTTTCTGATTGGTGACGTATTTCCTGTTTTGGGACGCATGGAACTTATCCATAGACTCTCGTTATAAATGGCGCATGCACAGTTACTCCATGACATTACAAAACAATGGGAAGATGCTGGGCGCAGTTCGCTTATCAGTCATGTCACTCGGTGCAACATAATGCTATGGGAATTGCGCCCCCGCGCGATTACCTGAAGGAATACAATCACGCCTTTACGGCAGGGGCGTCAGCGTCATGCCAGAGGCCCCGCCCTCTGGGTACTTAAGGAGCTGACGCCCATCCATTGATCTCTTATTGCCCTTCACCTTGCTTGAACCTGAACTCAACTCTCTTCGCGGGACTTCTCTGTTGCTTCATCGCTCGACCAGAGGTGAGCTTGCTCCCTACACTGGGCGTACAGAGAATTCTTCCTGCGTACTGCCGGGCTAGCGAAAGCTAGTCCGGCACATTTTACCTTAACCCCGAAGTTTTTTCTTCTCCTCTCTCGGCAGACTGCTTTGCTCGACGGAGCTAACTGCGTCACATCGCTACCTCTGCTACTTCTGTAGCAGGCTAGCCAGCGAAAGCGACGCGACGGAGGAGACGTCTCAAATAAAAAGAAAAAAGATTTTGGAAGGACTCGCTCGCCTTATCTCGGACATGCCTCCGGAGAAAGGAAAGCGAAAGACAAGACTTCCAAAAAGACTGGCAGGACGGCGAGCCCCACCTCGCGCGCCTGCCCCAGCGGATGCGGTTTTTCCCTTTCGGCGACGGACACCCATGAGGCCTGTCCTGTCTGCCTGGGGATGTTACACGCAAACGTGGCGCTGGATGCGCCCGAGTCATGCCCACACTGCAGCCAGATGCTGGAGGCGGTGAGGAGGCACCGGGCGGACTTCGTCACCAAAGCCATGGGCGCTGCTGCAACGCCAACAGACCTGGACACGACTGAACTTCTCACTCTCACGCCAGAGCTCGAGAACATGGCCCTGGAAGACAGCACCCAGGGCGAATGGGGCGACAGCCTGGACGCTCTGGCTCCTATCGGGGACTCAACAGTCGACTTCGACACTCGAGGCTTGATGAACGAGGACGAGATCTCAATCTCAGCCTCAGGTGAATTTTCTGCAGACGAAGCAGATGCTGAGCACGAGGAACAGGAGGAGGACCTGTATTTCGATCCCTGCTCTGTTCGACTTATGTCACAGAGCAGCAAACGCGCTGCAGATCCCATGGCCTCCACCTCCACCTCGTCAACAGGTCACGAGGTTGGCAGGAAATTACTTTTATTTGAAGCAGCAGGCTGCAACGAGGCAAAGGATGCCTGTCTTTCCAGATTTCCTCACAGAGCTGACTCGCACCTGGTCTCAGCCCAGATCTCCCATGTTGCTCCCGCTCGCGCAGTTCCTTGACTTGGATGGAATAGAGGAAGCGGGTATAGCCAATGTGCCTCAAATGGAGGACACGCTGGCGTCTCATCTGGCTCCCAAGTCATCCGGGACAAAACCAACTCTTCCCAGCAAAGCCTGTCGAGCCTCGGCTTCTCTTCTTGAGAAATGCTACAGAGCTCAGGGCCTTGCAGTGCGCGCAATGAACGCGTCCGCCATGATGCAAGCGTACCTAGCTGAAAAACTGCAGGAGAGCAAGCTGCCGCCAACGTGCTGGATGAAGCCCGTCGGGCAACAGACTTTGTGCTCCGCATGATGGGGACAGCAGCTGTTGCACAAGGCAGAGGAATGGCGGAGGTCGTCATCGCACAACGCGATCTGTGGATGAACCTAACTGACCTCCCGGAGGGACAAAAAATAAGCCGAGGCTCTCCGGGTAGGCATCCCCAGGAGAGCCTTCACCCCCTCCCCCCAGGGAGTCTGCTGGGAGCAGAGCCCCGCAGCCTCGACACCACTCAGCCACACGTGCCCCACCGCAAAAGCGGCCAGTATACGAGGCCGAGCACCGGCAGAGACCACCGCCGGGCCCACCTCGGACCGAACACACCTGGAGTAAAAACAGATTGTTCCTCGCCAGGCGGTCCAACACAGAGCCTCCTCGGCGAATCGGGACACCAAACAAAAGCGTGCCTGATGAACCAGGACCGCTTCTTAACTTTACACGATCACCCACCCACGCGGTACTGGAAATGATCTTTTTACGTCCAGACTTTGTTTGTAGCACGGTACAAAAAGCTGGTGACTTTGTTTCATGCATGAATCATGTCTTCTCTGCTGTGAGTTACATAAAGTCAAATATGTCGTTACACATAAGCACAAATAAAGTTAAAAAAACAGTCCCCCTCTGTTTTCTTGACTCAAAAAACAAAACAAAAAAAACATCAACAACAAACAGAAAAGACGACCCCCTCTATTTTTCCAGCCGACATAAAGGGAGGGGGCCATCTTCCCCCCTCCCTCGCGGTTCACGGGGTGTTAGCCTAATCAATAAAGCCCAGCAGGGTGCCTCGGGTCTGTCTGCAACAGACAGGCCCTGGAGCACCTGCAAGCAGGCCCGTCAGTCCTCACAGAGACAGGTGAGGCGGGTCACGTGTTCCAACCCCCACTCCGTTGTGATCCACGGGGCCGGCAATACACAAATCAAACAAACCCATGACACATCCGCGCTCCAGGGGTGCGCGCCGACAGAATCTGATAACCCAGCTTCCTGGCCTCCTATTCAACGGATGCCAGTATGTGACGGGGGGGCCACGGAAGAAGCCCGCAGGCCAACACCAGTATCACACATTCACAAAGACAGCTATGATGAAACTGCAGCGTGTGTAAACACTCAGTGCAGAACAGAAATGGCACCAGGGCTAAATCAGACTCTTCTTCCTTTTAGTCGAAGAAGACTGAACTTTCTGTCACCAACCAATATAAAGCCTACTCAACACAAAGGACCATTTCGAACAGCTCCACATCTTCATGCTGAAGCTGTCTCCTTATCCTCAGTGGGCGACATGCAATGCTCAAGAAATGATCCTGCAGCATGTAACCGCATTCGTGGTACTGACTCAGCTCTGCTCTTAAACGACACCCCCCCCACTGGGTGAAACATAGCTCCCCGGGGGTTCACCAGGTTCCAGGGCTCTGATGAGGCTGGAGACCAGTAAACCAGACCCAACCAGTAAACGGGCTGGGGTCAAGAGATCTGCTCGTATACAAAACTTGCAACCCTTCCGAACCATGACTCCCAACTAAAAGAGAAAAAACAGACATTCTGTTCCGCTTTTGCCCAATGAGGACACCAGATTGCCTCTGCCTCCAAACACTCTCGATCAGAGTAGTGTGGCGGTACATCTGCAGGAAGGCCCTTTCCCTAACGTGGTTGGCCTTCAAGGGGTTGCAGAAATCAGGGCCCTTGTGGGAGAACTGGTACCACCACCCGCTCTTCTCCAGGGACACTCCGCGTCACCAGAAGGAACAGTCTCGCCGATTAGGCTGAGAACTGTGGCTGATTTTAGCTTAGTGGCAGAGAGGAACAGACTGGTGGCCTCAGGCCTGGCTGAGAACGTGGTAATTACCATTAAAAACGCACGAGCTGTGTCAACACAGTCTCTTTACGCCAGGAAATGGCGTATTTTTGAAGCTTGGTGCACGGAAAGAAATATTATTTCTTATTCATGTGACTTGGCCCAGCTCCTCACCTTTCTTCAGGATTTGCTGGAGAAAGGTCGTTCTTTCTCAACCATTAAGGTGTTTTTATCAGCTATTTCAGCTTGTCACGAGGGCTGGGGGAGCAGGACGACTGGCGCGCACCCGTTCATAATAAGATTTATGAAGGGCAAGCTAAGGAAGAGACCCCCCAGCAGGATATTGACCCCCGGATGGGATCTTATTCTGGTCTTGGGGGCTCTCTGTGATCCCCCGTTCGAACCACTGAGCGAAATTAAGATAGATTTATTATCTTATAAGACCGCTCTACTCTTGGCTCTTTGCTCGGCGAAACGTGTGGGGGACCTCCACGCTTTGTCCGTACATCCAATGTGTACCAGGTTTGCCCCTGATGGGTCAAAGGTCACCTTAAGGCCTAATCCTGTGTATATCCCCTAGGTCTTGACTTTGAACCCCAGAAGTCTGGACTTTCATCTCTCTTCTTTTCCACCTGCTCCTGTCCTCACTCAGGAACAGAAAAGGCTGAAGGCTCTCTGCCCTGTGAGAGCTTTAAGCGCTTACATGCAGAGAACAGTTGAGTGGAGAAAAACAAATCAACTGTTTGTGTGCTTTGCTGCACCAGCTACGGGAAAGGCCCTATCAAAGCAGCGCCTCTCACACTGGTTGACTGAGGCCATTAAAAGGGCGTACAGTAGCAAAGGTAAACAGGTGCCCTCTGGAGTGCGCGCTCACTCCACTCGGGGCTTGGCCACCACGTGGTCACTGTTCAAGGGCGTATCAGTTGCAGACATCTGTGCTGCTGCGAACTGGAGCTCAATGAACACGTTTTCAAAGCATTACAGTTTGGATGTTACTGTGTGTGATGTCACTCAGGCTGTCCTTTCTAACACACAGTAGAAAGCAGCCTTGGGGATGCCTGCTGAATAAAGGCGGACGTTCACACTAGCATGCATTTTGCTGAGCAAATCAAGGACGTGATTGAATTACGTTCCTATAGTATTATGTTGCACCGAGTGAGATGACTGATAAGGGAACTGAAACTTATGCACCATAACTCATGTTCCCTGAAGGAAGGGAACGAGGTGCAACCAGACGCAGATGTACCATTAAGGCAAACGAGGCCATTGCCTGTGGCCCCCAATCAGCAGGGGCCCCGGACCCGCCCCGCCCGGGCCAGTCACCTACATCCCTAACATTGCTCCTGCTTGTTAATGTACGTTTAACATAAAAATAATTATAGTTACGATGAAAACGATCATTAAAAACGCAATACAAAAAACGGTCAATTTATGTACCCCCCTACTACAATGGACTATTCCATCATGACATCACCCAAAATAGGAAGTGCTGTATGCTTCAGCAGGAAGCGGCGGGAAGAGACAGAGGAGAAGTAAAATGATGAAGCGAAGATACGAAGCGGAGCGGAAAAATGGAAAAAGCGTGAAAAAAACAAAACGTATGTTTCTACACTACCAAAAGTGACAACGTTTTTTAATGGGTCTAAAACTTCATCAACTGCTGATGACGGGCGGCCCCATAAGTGTGGGGGCCGGGGGAACCGACAGGTTTTCAGGAAGAAGTAAATGCCGCCGAGGCAGAGAAGAAGATGAGGTAAGAGTTTTATTTTGTAGGTTGGGTAAAAGAAATCCTGACAGTAATCAGCTGAGACAACCACTATTTTCATGTTTTCTTTCTGTATCAAAATACTGTATTAAAAGATATTCGGCCTAAATCTTCTGACTTAAACAAGGAGAGATAGAGGGGATTTTATATTTTACCTAGCTCCCTCCCTACCCTGCTTGTTTATTATATTATTAAAATATACAGACTATACATTGAATAGAATACTGTAGATCTAAAATATTCCACAGTTATCTATAAAAAAAAAACTCTCAACCATTTTACAAAATATTTGACTGTTAAAACTTCATCAGACCATTGTTGTTTTGTTATTTGGTCCATAGTCCCTTCATTAATTACATTATAAAGCACAACTTATAGCTTTGAGAGTAATGCAAAAACGTGTTTTAATAATGACTGGTTTGCTTTGGACAGAAATGCCACTGTTAGTTTAAAACAACAGAATCAAAAGGCTAGGATTACTAAATTAAATTGTTATCTAAAATGTAAAAATTGATATAAATGAAAAGTGACATTATTTGAGTCATTTAGTTTACAGTCTGTGTAAGTCTTAAGGTTTAAAAAGAAGTCAAAACTTTCAGTCTTAATTATGGAAACTTGGAAAAATTAGAGCCTTCACATGTATTAAATGTAATAATGTCTTATTTTTCCTTTTATTTCCTCCAACACTAACATACAGTATTTGTTTTTTTTCAGATGCAGTCTTTAAACATGCATCATTAAAGACCAGAAACAGTACAGAAGACAATTTTCATAGAAGTCCAGCTGAATAATCAAGGTAATTCATAATCACTTAATGCTGTAAAAAGTGTCTCATGCCTGGACATCTTGCTGTTCATATCGAGCCAGTGTGTGAATTCATCTCAACTACACACACTCACTTTTTCACATTGATCTAACAACTGTTCCCTGTTACAGAATATGTAATATAATGTTAAAGGTGCAGTCTGCAGTTTCTGTAGTGCAGTATGTAAGTTTTCTAAAAATATATTTTTAACATATTTCTTCACTTTGTCACTATCTCCTGACGGACTGATGTTAAGACAAAGTAATCTTTGAAAAAACTATAGTCCCCTTGCTTCTCCAGGTGTTACTAAAAGCATTTCTAAAAACCCACAGTGACCCGCCATTAACCAGCCAATAAAAACAGAGTTTTTAACCAGCCAATAAAAACAGAGCTTGAATTTGAATTTCAGCAGAGCAAGGGGGAGCAGAGCCATATTTGGCTCTGAGGGGGAGGGATCAGAATGCTTTGCCTGTTGAAAATATTTCCAAGTGCTGCGTTCTACAGAAACTGCAGACTGCACCTTTAAAATACTACTGTTTACATTCACTGTTAACATTTATTACTACTGTTTTACATTTATTACTACTGTTTACATTTACACTACTTTTATATCTACACTACTGCAGATACATATACAGTATTCTCTGACTTGCCTTATCTAAGGATGCCAAATGTGCCTTATGTGCCTCACTTCGTGTGCCACTTTGCCTCTGTACCAACATCAACTACCTCATACATATACTGTGTACATTAACTTATATGCTGCTGTGCCTCTCTTTGCAGGTGTCAGTGCTAGAGCCTTCAGTTTGTTTTATAGATGCACTTTTTATACTTTTTATACTACTATGAAAAAACTCAGGACAGTATTAACACTTTTGTTATTTCATTTTATGCTTATGTTCATTGGGTGTTTGGTGTTTTAGGGGTGTTTGGTGTTTCAGTGTTGGTGTAAATTTTCATACTTTTATACTACTATGAAAAAACTCAGGACAGTGTTACACTTTTACTATTTTATGCTTATGTTTATTAAATGTTTTAGTGTTTAGTGTTTAGATGGTTACTGTTGCACCGAGGGACTGAGAGAAATGCAATTTCAATCCTGTGTATGTCCTGTACATATTGCAGTTCTGACAATAAAGTTGACTTTGACTTTGACTAAAAGAATTAAAGTTGTGAAAATCTTCTAATTTAGGAAAATATATTTCTACTGTATTGCTCACATCTACCCTCTCTATTCGTTTGTGTTTATTTAGTGTTTTTGAATTTTGGTGTAAGACTTGATTTAGAGCCTTTTATTGCAATAATAAAACATGTTTTGCAAAAAGACTTTAAAGGATGGTTGTACCTCATTAAAGTAGAGAAAAAAATTGTTGTTTTTATTATCTAGTTCCCAGTATTAGAGAATGAACATGAAAATCTTTGAACTTCAGGCCAGGGCCTAATGGTAGGCTACATTTAGGCTGACTTGGGGGAGGGCCCCTTTACAAAGGTTTGCCTGGGGCCCCAAAATGTCTAAGTCCGCCACTGGGTGCAACATACCTGGCCCTTTTCAATGCTGAAAGCTCGGTGAAGTGCATTTTGGAGATCGATGGATGGGCGTCAGCGCCTTAAGTACCCAGAGGGCGGGGCCTCTGGCGTGATGCTGACGCCCCTGCCGTAAAGGCGTGATTGTATTCTTTCAGGTAATCGCGCGGGGGCACAATTCCCATAGCATTATGTTGCACCTCGTTCCCTTCCTTCAGGGAACATGAGTTATGGTGCATAACTTTCAGTTTTCACCGCCCTGAACACGTCCAACGTGAGCTCCACCTACCGATCGCGTGCTTCCGGCCATTTATTTATTTATTGTCTGGAAAATGAGCCGTGCGGTCAGTGACTCAAACAGGCTTGCTCAGGTAAGTTTTAAATCATTGAAAGCCTTTCATCTAATGTCTATTTGCATTTCGGACTGATATGCCTCTCAAATGGCTGTTTGTGATAAAAGTCTTCAGCTGACTGTTTATTCTAAAAGTGGCAACTGGTGAGTTTGTTTTTGGAGCTAGCATGCTAATGCTAGCCTTTATCTAATAATTATATTATTATATTACCATTCCTGACTGATATCCTCTCCACTTTTAGGTCACGGTGGCTCTGTTTGTGATAAAAGCCTTCAGCTGAATCTTTATTCTAAAAGTGGCAACTGGTGAGTTTGTTTTTTCTTTCTTTGTTTGTGGAGTTAGGTTGCCAGCGCAGGTTATTGTACAGTATTGGACTCTGATGGCTACATTTATTTTAATTTGCTTATAAAAAATGACCAAACATTAATAATTTTATGTACTAAATGTCACTTGTGGTGTTTTACTATTTCTTAACACTGTATTGATCTTGAGCCGGAAAAGGGTAGCATGCCCTCTCCGGGTCGGGGAGGAGGTCCTGCCCCAAGTGGAGGAGTTTAAGTATCTCGGGGTCTTGTTCACGAATGAGGGAAAACTGGAGCGTGAGATCGATAGGCGGATAGGTGCAGCGTCCGCAGTGAAGCGGGCGCTGTACCGGTCTGTCGTGGTGAAGAGAGAGCTGAGTCAAAAGGCAAAGCTCTCAATTTACCGATCGATCTACGTTCCCACCCTCATCTATGGTCATGAGCTTTGGGTTGTGACCGAAAGAACGAGATCTCGGATACAAGCGGCTGAAATGAGTTTTCTCCGCAGGGTGTCTGGACTCTCCCTTAGAGATAGGGTGAGAAGCTCAGTCATCCGGGAGGGACTCGGAGTAGAGCCGCTGCTTCTCCACATCGAGAGGAGCCAGTTGAGGTGGCTCGGGCATCTGGTTAGGATGCCTCCTGGACGCCTCCCTGGTGAGGTGTTCCGGGCATGTCCCACCGGGAGGAGACCCAGAGGAAGACCCAGGACACGCTGGAGGGACTATGTTTCTCGGCTGGCCTGGGAACGCCTTGGGATTCCCCCAGAGGAGCTGCTCCAAGTGGCTGGGGAGAGGGAAGTCTGGGCCTCCCTACTTAGGCTGCTACCCCCGCGACCCGACCCCGGATAAGCGGAAGAAGATGGATGGATGGATGGATGTATTGATCTGGAGAATGAAAACAAAGCCTCTTGCAAGTAGAAATGCAGAAATGTTTTAATCTCACTTATTTTCCTTTCTATAATTTATATATCATTTATTTATATATATTTTTGTTTGTTCTTTGTTGTTTTAGTGAGTCAAATTGGTTCTTCTCACCCTGAGCATTTAATTGTTCTGTTGACCTTGTATTAATCTGCATTTGATTTTTTTTTAAACTATTTGAACTTGGGAATTTTATTTTTATTTTGGAGAAATATCCCCCCCTGGTGGACATTTCAGGAGCCGCCACTGGTGCAAACTGGAGTAGCTGGAGCGTTGTTGACTGGGAGAGCTGGGCTGGAGACACTGAAGGTCTCATCGAGAGGCTCTGAACGCTTCCTGTTCAGCCTCACTCCGAGGACAGAGTCCTGCAGGTCGTGAAGCCTGAAGAAGAACTGAAGACGCCACAGAGGACTTGCAGGGGGAACAACCGAGGGACAGGAAAGTCCCGCCTCTCTCGCTTCTTCTCGGTTTTACAGACCAGGACCTAATGAACCTGTTCCGATCTTTAACAGGTTCTAAACTTGGGGAGTAAGTTTTGGGGGAGTGGTGGCGCAGAGGTCAGAGAAGATGGGCCTGTGACCGGAAAGTCGCAGGTTCAACTTCCGGTACCGTCAACATCAAAAAGTGGGTGGAAAAGGTGAAACACCCACACCTGCATCCACCCTCATTCCCCCCACTCTGGACCCATGAGCAAGGCACTCAACCCCCACCTGCTCCCTAAACAGGTCTCTCTTGAAAATGAGTTCTGGTGACTCCGTGAGACGACCTGGATGAACAAAAAGAAAAGATTCAGATCCAACCTGGTCTGTTCAGAAAGTTCATTTGATTTAACCCCTCAACTCCCACTGAGAGCTCAGGCTCTTTCTGGTGCGGCAGCCTCGGCCTAACGTTCACGTTTTGTTCCTTCAGATGTTCCTTCAAGCCGAAGTGGTGCAGCCAAGACGTTTTCAGAAACACAACGGTGTTTTTCTGTCTTCGTTTGTCCTCCACTTGTCCACTTTACTCAGACACACCAGGACTCCCGGCTGAGACCGGACCAGTGTCCAGAGACGTTTTGGTTTCTGCGGCGACTCAGCGCTGCCTCTTCGTCTGAGTTTAGGAGCACTTTTCTCTGGACACGACTTCCACTTGTGAATATTTAGTTTAGTGAACTTTGTGCTTGGAGCAGGTCTGGACAGGAACGGGTCCAACAGATTAGGATTAGATTACACTTCACACGCTTGTAAAGCGTCCGGTTTACAAGCACTAAATATATGCAACAAGTTTGTGCCGTAGTTTTGTTTTGGGATGAGGTGAGAGGTCACAACATTTCTCTGATGTCTTCACTTACTTCTAAAACTTTATTCTCTTTGAAAGGCGCCTCAGTGAACTCACCCCAGTTTGTTTTCTTGCTCTAATTTTAGTTTGCAGCTGCAGCTGTGCTTTTTATTTTTAGCTATGGTTCTGGTGATTTTAGCTTTTATTCTACTGGTTTTAACTTGAGCAGATGAGTAAATGATCATCCTCCAACAGATGGCAGCAGTCGTTCAACGTTCATGTCATGTTTTCACAGAAAACACTCTCTTTAGTTACAAATTACTTCCTTTTTCAGACAAAAACCCTTCAGCACTTAAAAAAAAAAACTGATTGATGGTGAGACAGTTTCAGAAAAATTAAATATTGGATCTGAAACTAAAATAAATTTCAGGTTTTAGTTGGAACGAACAGAACTCTTGGGTGAATCACAGAGGACCGGGGACAGAGCCCTGATGAACACCAAGCAGCATCAGAACAGTGAGGATCCAGCTGACCTTGTCGGAGTAGATGGACATGCGCGTCGTCAGGCCCACCACAGGAATCCGGTAGAACCCGGCCGTGTAGGAGACGGGCGTCGGGGTCAGGTGGTCGTTGGACTGCGGAGGATGACTGACCAGGATGGCGTACACCTGCAGAAGAAGAAGAACGTGTTCACTGCCCACGAGAAAAATAAAGACCCTGAGGCTTCCATGGGAAACACTCAGTCTTTAGAACAACATCATCATCTGCGGCCAAAAGGCAATGATGTCTTGTTTCTGTACATTTGTTTGTTTGTCTGTTAGCAAAATATCTCATCAACCACTGAGAAGAATTACATGAAGCCTTCAGAAAGTAATCAGTCAATGAACATCTAGAACTGATTCATTTTTGGAGTCAGTTCAAATCAAGATGGCCGCCGCAGACACTGACATTTATAAAAAGGCTGTAATGCATTTGATTGAAACATTTAGAGTTATACATTAGTGTGGTAGTAGCTGAAACTGTTCCCCACACACACTCTGAGCTCCAACACATCACGTAAGGTCTTTGCTTTGTATCCAAGCTGGCGGGCGACAAGCAAGGTTTCAGATTTTATTCCAGTTCTTTTCATTCCACTCAGAGTTTCAGGATGTATTAGGATGTTTGGAGACTTTGAAGGATTATTATTAAACTGTTATTATAATAATTATTATTAAACGTTATTATAATAATTATTATTAAACCGTTATTATATAATTATTATTAAACCGTTATTATTATAATTATTATTAAACCGTGCATGTTTCATGAACATGATTAGATCACGGTGAAGAAAGAAGCGTGACAGACTGAGTGCACGTCTGGATTCACCGGAGCTGAAAACCTGTCGAGAGACACGGAAAACGCGTTTCAGGTTTTTACCGTGAGCTGACTGAAACTCTGCTGCTCCCATGAAGGACACAAAGACACGAGCTGAAACGTCCTGAAGACGTCCCCGAGGAGACGTCCAAATGGTAAATGGAGCTTACTTATATAGCACCTTCCAGCCCCCTATGAGGGGCCCCAAAGCGCTTCACAGTACCAGCCATCCACCCATTCATACACACATTCAGACAGCGGTAGCGGCAGACTGCCATGCAAGGCGTTTTCCAGTCCAACCGGGAGCAACTCAGGGTTAAGTGTCTTGCCCAGGGACACAATGACACATCGTGGGGAGAAGCGGGATTCAAACCTCCAACCTTCTGATCAGGGGTAGGCTGCCACTACCACTGTGACCAGAGGACCAGGAGGTTTTAGCACCAACTGAAGGTCATAAAGTCAGAGAACAATCAGATTAACAACCCGTGGTTCTGGTGCACCAGAAAAGAGGCCAACATGGCGGCAGCGGCGTGTCACACGGAGCTTTGCGCTGCAGAGATGGACAGATTATCGTCCTCTCTGTCTCTTCACAGATGTAATCCGGCCGTCCACAACAGATTAGAAAAGCTGCAGGATTTTACTCTCAGAGGGTTCCTCTGATCCCTGAGCAGCAGCAGCTTCTCATCAGGGCCCAGAGTCCTCCTGGAGTCCTCCTGGAGTTCTCCTGGAGTTCTCCTGGAGTTCTCCTGGAGTCCTCCTGGAGTCCTCCTGGAGTTCTCCTGGAGTTCTCCTGGAGTCCTCCTGGAGTCCTCCTGGAGTTCTCCTGGAGTTCTCCTGGAGTCCTCCTGGAGTCCTCCTGGAGTCCTCCTGGAGTTCTCCTGGAGTTCTCCTGGAGTCCTCCTGGAGTCCTCCTGGAGTCCTCCTGGAGTTCTCCTGGAGTTCTCCTGGAGTTCTCCTGGAGTCCTCCTGGAGTCCTCCTGGAGTTCTCCTGGAGTTCTCCTGGAGTCCTCCTGGAGTCCTCCTGGAGTTCTCCTGGAGTTCTCCTGGAGTTCTCCTGGAGTTCTCCTGGAGTTCTCCTGGAGTTCTCCTGGAGTCCTCCTGGAGTTCTCCTGGAGTTCTCCTGGAGTTCTCCTGGAGTCCTCCTGGAGTTCTCCTGGAGTTCTCCTGGAGTTCTCCTGGAGTCCTCCTGGAGTCCTCCTGGAGTCCTCCTGGAGTTCTCCTGGAGTTCTCCTGGAGTTCTCCTGGAGTTCTCCTGGAGTCCTCCTGGAGTCCTCCTGGAGTTCTCCTGGAGTCCTCCTGGAGTCCTCCTGGAGTCCTCCTGGAGTCCTCCTGGAGTTCTCCTGGAGTTCTCCTGGAGTTCTCCTGGAGTTCTCCTGGAGTCCTCCTGGAGTCCTCCTGGAGTTCTCCTGGAGCTCCATCCCAGCAGGAGACACCCGTCAACGAGGGAGTCAGAACCAGCAGAACCTTTAATGGACTCCTCTCTGCAGAGGTCCTCTTTCTCAGACGCCACCCTCCATGACAGCTTTAATTCAAGATGGCCACCACAGCCACATCCTGCAGGAGGTGTTACGGTTGGGGATGACTCTCAGCTACTACCACACCAACTTTGAGCTCAGTGTTTGTAAAACCAGCTGAGTTTGCTGAAGCTGTTCAGCTGTCGGCCATCTTGGATTGGCTTCGAGTGTCTTCTTCTTTACCTGCTTCTCTTTTCCAGGTGACCTGGATCTAACCACTGCTCCACCGTGACACCAAGTACAGTACTGTATTTAAAAATTAAATTCAAGTTTGCATTTTCAGAAATAACATTTAAAATTAAACAAAGTTTTAAAGAAATGTCAGGAAAAAAAATCTGAACCTTAACTTTAAATGTCTCTGAAAGCATTTTCTTTTTAATAAAATAATAAAATATAATTAATGATTAATTGTCATTTAATTATACCATTACTATTAATAAAATATTTTCAAAACATCATAAAAATAAGTTCCCATTAAAACATAAAATCATTTTTAAGTAATAAATTTGATAAAAGAAATGTTAAAATGTGAAATGTCTTAAAATAACGTAAATAGTAGTGGGATCATGTGAACTGCTCAGTTGCCATGGTTACCACCTCCATCCCCGATGCTAAGCTAACAGGTCAAAGTGCTACAATCATGTGACCTGACCTGTTGCCATGGTTACCGCCCCCCACCCCCCAGGCTAAGCTAACAGGTTGAAACATCATGTGACCTAACCTGTTGCCATGGTTACCCCCGATGCTAAGCTAACAGGTTGAAACATCATGTGACCCGTCTGGTTGCCTTGGTTACCCCCGATGCTAAGCTGACAGGTTGAAACATCATGTGACCTGACCTGTTGCCATGGTTACCCCCGATGCTAAGCTAACAGGTTGAAACATCATGTGACCTGACCTTGTTGCCATGGTTACCCCCTGATGCTAAGCTAACAGGTTGAAACATCATGTGACCCGTCTGGTTGCCATGGTTACCCCCTGATGCTAAGCTAACAGGTTGAAACATCATGTGACCTGACCTTGTTGCCATGGTTACCCCCTGATGCTAAGCTAACAGGTTGAAACATCATGTGACCTGTCTGGTTGCCATGGCTACCCCCTGATTAGCCTGCTGCAGAGCCATATCAAAGTCAACTTTATTGTCAGATCTGCAATATGTACTGTACAGGACATACACAGGACCGAAATTGCGTTTCTCTCAGTCCCTCGGTGCAACAGTAAACATCTAAACATTGAAACACTGAAACATATAATAATAGACATAAGCATAAAATAGTAAAACTAACACTGTCCTGAGTTTTTTTTTTTTTTTGCATAGCGGTGCAAGAGCATGAAAATCCACACCAACTCTAAAACTAAAACATTAAACATTTAATGAACATAATACTGTCCTGAGTTTTTGCATACTAGCACAAAAAAAGAGTATAAAAAGTATAACTAAAATAAACTAAAGGTTTCTAGCATTGACATTTGCAAAGTGGCAAAGCAGCGTATGAGTCAATGTACACAGTATATGTATGAGGTAGTAGTTGATGTTGTTATAGAGGCAAAAAGTGGCATATGCAGTAAGGCACATTGGGCATCCCTAAATAAGACCGTTCAGAGCACACTGTATATGTACCAGCAGTGGTGTAGATATTAGAGTAGTGTAAATAAATGTAAACAGTAGTAATTACATGTAAGCAGTAGTAATAAAAGTAAACAGTATTAATAAATGTAAACAGAGAATGTAAACAGTATTATGATTATAGGCAGTGATGTAATACAGACATTAGTGCAAGTATGAGAAGTAGTGCAAACTGTATGAGCACATGACCGAGAGTTTAGTGAAAAACTTTGTGTTGAGTGATAATGTGTGAGAAAGTTTTAGTGTATAAAGTGAGAGTTCCGACAATCTTTGAACTCGCCGACAGGCGGTCAATCGTTCCAAACTACGGCTATGGAAACCTTGTGGAGCTGCGCCCTCTGGCGGCGACGGAGCGCTACTGCAGGCAGCGTCAGACTGTAACCAGAGCCATGGAACAAATCGCCCCCTCCATGACCCACGTGACTTCCGCATTCCATTCTTACAATGGAACTCTATGGAAGTGTCGCAACTCTCACTTTATATGGTTCTGGCCTGCTGCCATCAGGGAGGAGACTGAGGAGTCTCCGGGCTCGAACCAGCAGACTAAAGGCTGCAGTATAGCTCTGCGTTGGGCCGAACGCCGCTCGACGCGCGCGTGCTGCGCGTGCTGCGCGCAGGCAGTTCACAGTATTGCTCAGCGTGAGGCTCCAGCAGCAGAAGCAGGGCGGAGCATTTACCTACGGGAGAAATTGAGGTCGCTGATTGGTCATTTGCTGACACGCCTACTGAATTGATTGACAGGTCGGGTGGGGGGTAAAAAGGCACGGGCTGCGCAGCGGTTTTCTGTGTTTATAAATAAAAAGTTCTAAAAAATAAAATAAAAACAGGGAGCGCTGACGCCAGCCCACCAGAACACCAGGAGAGCAGCAGAACCTCACGCAACCACGTTGGACATGAGTTTAGTTCGCTCGTGACAAATTCATTCATTTCCTCCTCATCGGAGGAGGAATTAAGCGATCACTTAACTTTTGGCAAAAAAACAAAAGAAAAGTCCAGATCAGGCATGAAGAAGGGGAATTTAATACATTTGTGTCACATACAAAACAGTCCGCCGCCAGGCAGTTTATTGTGAGACAACGCGCGCGCGTAAGCGGTTGTAAAATTTGAGCTTGGCGCGTTCACGCCCGCGTTCAAAGACTTATGCCGCGGCGTTCGCACAGCGTCGAGCTGCGTTCGGCCCAACACAGAGCTATACTGGGGCCTTAAATGACAGCTCTGTTCATCAGGCAGTCAGGATGCTGAGATCTCTGCCTGCTCTGCCTCCCCTCCTACTTGTACTGCCTTAAAGTGAGACTAAACCCAGGTTGAGACGGTAACTCCTCCTTCCAAAATCTCCCTGAAAATGGGCGTGTCGAGAGACAAGGAAGGGTGGAGGTAGAGTTGTGCTTTTGTTCACGCCTCCACCTGCAACAACCTAAAACAAATTAAACCTCTAGCCAACAACATACACCAAGCAACAACAAAGAATAAACATGTAGATGTATTTATCTATTCCACCCATTCCATCCAAAACCAAAGGCCTAAAACAATGAAAATGAAAATAAAAATAAAACCGCTTGTCAGGAGTGAAATGCAGCACTTCCATATAAGGTATGCACTTCTCATCTCTGCAGGGGATTGGCTCTGCTTGAACCACCTGTGTGACATCACACATGAGCAGACATGTCACACATGAGCGTTTGCACAAATAAGAAAATTAAGGTGTAATCCACCAGTTCAACCCATAGAACTACCGTAAACACATTTTTAGACCAAATATTGCCAAATATTGCCAATTTACACAGATATGCACAATTATGTGAGAATAAACACAGCCATAGTGCTAGATAACATTTTAAACACATTCTAGGGAGTTTATCAGCTAAAAAAAGTTAATTTTGGGTTTAGTCGCACTTTAACACAAAAAACTTTCACACATTACCACTCAACACAAAGATTTTAACACTGGACTCTGTGTCATCAAACGGGTTATTCACTCAACTCTCGGTCATGTGCTCATTCAGTTTGCACTACTTCTCATATTTGAACTAATGTTTGTATTACATTACTGCCTATAGTCATACTACTGTTTACATTCACTGTTTACATTTATTACTACTGTTTACATTTACACTACTTTTTATATCTACACTACTGCTGATATATATATTATTTTTACTAGCCTTATTGCATATGCCACTTTACCTCTATACCAATATCAACTACCTCATACATATACTGTGTACATAAACTTCATATGCTGCTTTGTCACTCTATTACAAATGTCAATGCCAGAACTTTCATTTTATTTTATAGATATACTTTTTACACTTTTATACTACTATGCAAAAAACTCAGGACAGTATTACACTTTTGTTATTTCATTTTATGCTTATGTTTATTAAATGTTTAGTGTTTTAGTGTTGGTGTAACTTTTCATACTTTCATACTACTACTATGCAAAAACTACTATGCAAAAACTCAGGACAGTATTACACTTTTATTATTTCATTTTATGCTTATGTTTATTAAATGTTTCAGTGTTTTAGTGTTTAAATGTTTACTGTTGCACCGAGGGACAGAGAGAAATGCAATTTCAATCCTGTGTATGTCCTGTACATATTGCAGTTTTGACAATAAAGTTGACTTTGACTTGACTTTGATGCAAAGCTAACAGGTTGAAACATCATGTGACCTGACCTGGTTGCCATGGTTACGCCCTGATGCTAAAGCCCGAGATACACTGAAGCAGACTCCGTATACGCGCGTATACGGACGTATACGCGCGTATACGGAGCCGCTGCTACACTCGGCTTTCGTTCTCGCGTAGATTCTCGTGTTTTCGCTCCAAATTCTAACGTCATTTCCTCCGTACCGTCACTTCCGATCGTCACTTCCGCTAGTTTTTCGCTCCAAACGCTCGCGTTCTCCTTGTTGTAATATGAGCAGCTGAGCACGGAGTGCTTTTCCTGCAGCCCACAGCCCACCACAGCCCACCAGGGAATATATAAAACATCGCGCACCCAGGTAGGACCTGAATTCATTCATTTCAATCATCGAGTGAACGGAGGAAGAAGCGGTTACTTGACTTTAGGCAAAAAAACAAAAGAAAAGGCCCGATCAGCGATAAAAAAGAGGAATTTATTTCATTTGTGTAACATACAAAACAGTCCGGCGCCGGGGAAGTTTAGATCAGACACCGCGTATCGCGCACGCGGATCGCGTATGCGTAGTAAAAAAATACCTTTGCGCGTACTTGCCCTGAGGGGCTACGCGGGGCTACGCTGCGTACGGGGCGTACGTACGCTGCGTATTGGCGTATCGTGAGGACGCTCGAGTGTATCTCGCCCTTAAGCTAACAGGTTGAACCATCATGTGACCTGACCTGGTTGGAGATGAGGTCCTCGCAGACGGACAGCGCCATCTGGATGGCGTTGGGTTTGTGCGTGACAGAGATGGCGTTCATCTTGAACTTGTCCTTGCCGTAGAGGGCGTTGGCCTGGCCCACCGCCTCCTTGAACACCTGCTCGTAGCGCTTTTGGCTCAGGACGGCGCCCACGTTGACCAGGCGAGGCTCGCAGCCGCACAACGCCACCGAGCAGCACTGCAGCACGGCGAGCAGCAGCACGCTGCGCTCCTCCACTGAGGAGGGAACAAACAACAGGCCGTCACTCTGACTGACAGCTGCAGGGGGCGGGGCTTCAGGTCTGCAGCTTGTCTCTGATTGGCTGATGCCACAGGAGGTCCTGATTTACAGAAAAACAGACGTTATTTAAAGCAGCCAAAGTGAGCCGGCAGGTGTCGACTTGTCAGCTGACATTCAGCTGATGTAGGAAGTTGGGAACAGATCATCAGCCGAAGAAGAGCCTGCAGC
Source organism: Garcialebias charrua (assembly GCA_038048925.1). Classification (NCBI taxonomy): domain Eukaryota; kingdom Metazoa; phylum Chordata; class Actinopteri; order Cyprinodontiformes; family Rivulidae; genus Garcialebias; species Garcialebias charrua. The sequence continues at coordinate 1,304 of JBBPBX010008427.1, read as the reverse complement.
AGAGTTTGAGGCGCAGCACTCCCTTTGTAAAACAGCTGTTCATGACTGAAGGATCAGGACCAGTGTCCTGGTTCTGTTTTCATCCAAACTAAAAAACTGATGTTAAAAAAGTGACGACAAAAGTCTGAACAGGATTTGGATCAGAATCAGAATCAGAACCCCATCAATCTGGATTCTAATCATGATCAACATTCATGACGTCACAGCTTCATGATCTCAACATCAAAACTTTCACTTCAGTTTGTTTCTCACAGTTTCATCTGAAAATGATTTGATTTTGTTTCATGAACAGAATTTAAACTTTTATTCAGTTTCAGCTGCAAATAAAAACAAACTGAACAGTTTTCTAGAAAACATCTGAAACTTGAACAGGACCACGAACCGGACCTGAAGAACCTCTGGGACCCAAGGTTCCAGGACCGGGTCCGCAGGACTCAGGTGCTCGAACAGAAGAAACAACACGTGCAGAAAACCAAAATATGTCAAATGAAACAAGTAAATAAAAGCAAACAAACAAACAAATTAATTAATTAATTAATTAATTAAATAAAGCTTAAAGAAATAAAAACACAAAAAGCAGAATTTGATGCAGAAAATTCCGGATTCCTTGGATCCAATCAGAACCAGAGACACTCACTCATCCAGCTCCTGGTTCTGGTTCTGACTCAGCTCCGGGTCTCAGCAGGTCCTGGGTTCTGTCAGTCTCCTGTTGATCCGGTCCAGTCTGCTCCGGTTCGGTTCCGGTGATCTCAGATGGTCACGCTCCAGTTCGGATGCTCGGCTCGGTTCGGTTCTGTCGGGTTCACATGTGACTGCTGTCTGGACCGGGTCCTGGTTGTTTTTCTGCAGGTCTGTCAGGTTCTGGTTCCGGACGGATTGGACGGGTTCTGGCTCTGTGCGTGTGACGCGCGACCCGCGGGCCGGGTGTGGGTTCGTCCTGGTTCTGTTGGTCCACCTGCTTCAGAACCGGTCCGGTCCAATGATCCTGGCCTGGCTCGGTTCGGTCTCGTGCAGCTGCAGGACTTCAGGTGACCTGATGCTCGCGCGCGCGCGCACAGCTCTGTCCTTGGATCAGTGAAGCGCGCTCACGCGTTCAGGCGCGTTCTCTGAGCCGGAGCGCGTGTCCAGAGCCACGCGCGGTCACGAGCGTGATGTTTAATCACCTGAACTGAAAATAAATAAATAAATAAATAAATAAATAAATAAATAAATAAATAAATAAATAAACTTCTTATTTGAAATTTTAAACAGAATAAATAAATAAATCGAGCCGATCAAAGAGGAATGCATGTCGCCCGCCGCCG
>JBBPBX010008426.1:0-53207 GCA_038048925.1 Garcialebias charrua | reverse complement strand
CTTAGATCTTGTTTTTCTTTACAGTTTATAATTTTGTTGGATGTAACTGGGACCCTGTGTACACAAAGAAACTTTGACTTTGATTTTTGACTTTGACTAATTTTAGCTAATTCTACCTTTTTAGCATTTTTAGCTAATTTGAACCGTTTTCAGATAAACTGAAGTTTTTTTGTGGTAATTTCTGCTATTTTCAGCCTGTTCATTTTAGCATTTTTAGCTAATTCCACATTTTTGGAGCTCCTTTCCGCTCTTTCCACTTCCGTCTGGTAGTTTAAGCTTCTTTCTGCCTTTTCAGTAACTTTTCAGATTTTTATTTATTTATTATTACTAACTTTAGCTATTTTTGCTAATTTCCTAATTTTTGTGCTCATTTCTGCTTATTTAAACCTAATTTAGCAAATATGTGTTCTTTCTGCTTTTGTCTGCTAAAGTAGGCCTGTTCGTCCATTTCAGCTGTTTTTCAGCAAGTTCTTCAGAAATAAGCATTCACACGACATTTTCACTGGAAATACAATTTCTCTAGTTCATGTTGATTCATGATGGTTAACTGCAGCAGACGCCACTTCTTCCTGCTCTGACCAGATGTTTCTGTGCGTTGCAGCTCACCGCTTTGATCTGCGGCTTCATCATCAAGCTGAGGAACTGTCTCTGGGACAACGGCTTCCTGCGGCAGCTCTACACCATCGGCCTGCTGGCTCAGTTTGAGTCCCTGCTCAGCACCTACGGTCTGACTCAGCTTCCTCTCCTCAGACGCCTTTTCTGCAGAGTTTGTTACTGACTGTGTGATTGTGTGCAGGAGAGGAGCTCGCGATGTTGGAGGACATGAGCATTGGCGTCATGGATCTGCGCAACGTCACCTTTAAAGTAGACGCATGCCGTTATAATCCGTGGGAAATGTATCGGATAAGAGAAAACACTTTTTTTTTTTGTTCAGGTCACCCAGGCAGCTGGAAGCTCCGCCCCTGACATGCTACCCATCATCACAGGGAACAGGGACGGCTTTAACGTTCGCATCCCGCTGCCGGGGACCATGTTTGACGCGCTGCCGCGTGAGATCCAGAGCGGGATGCTGCTGAGGGTGCAGCCGGTTCACTTCAACGTCGGCATCAACGAGCAGCAAACGCTGGCCGAGAAGTTAGTCGGATAAAGATGCTTTCATAGACGCTTCCGCTGCAGGAAAAACCTGAGTGTGTGTGTTTGTGTGTGTGTGTCAGGTTTGGAGACACATCACTGCAGGAAATCATCAACTCGGAGAGTCTCTCCAGGCTCAACTCGTACTACGAACAGTTCAAGGAAGTCCTGCCTGAGGACTGTGAGTACACGACCCCAACCATCTCAAAGTTTTTCAAGAAAATATTTATTTTATTTATTGTAACTGAAACTGGAATTGAGTCACTGTGTCTGAGACTAATGTACAACTCAGAGTTTATTTTTTTCACAGTCAGTTCACAATTTATTTTAAAACCAGTCTTAAACTTGATGTACTGCTCTGACTGTGTGCAGCTCATGTTCATGTCCAGCATCAAAGCCTCAAACTGTTTTCATTGTTATGGTATTTAAACTAGAGAAATTGAATTCCCTGCAAAAATGCAGTGTGGATGCTTATTGCTGATGAACTTGCTGGAAAAATTGCTAAAATTAGCTAAAAACATGCTGAAACGTAGCTGAAAAGGAGGAACAAGACTAAGCTAGCAGAAGAAAGCAGAACAAACCCATATTTGCTGAATTTGGTTTAAATAAACAGAAATGAGCACAAAAAATAGTAAATTGGCTCTAAAAGCAGAACTATGCAACAAAGAAATAGCTGAAAGGTACAGTAGCTGAACAGGTAGAGAAAAGCTTAAATTACCAACGGAAGTTGAGAGAGCACAGTTGTGCCCAATTAGGCTGACAAAAGCAGAAATGAGCACAAAAAAGTGGAAATGATCTAAAAAATTATCTGATGTGAGCAAAAAACAGCTGAAAAGTAGCTAAAATAGCAGAAGGAAGCTGAAATCAGCAGAAAGAAATAGAGAGAGCACAATTTTGCTGAATTAGGCTGAGAAAAGTTTAAATTACGGCAAAAGCTGTGAAATTAGCTGAAAGTCTTAAAATAGCATAAAACAGCTAAATAGTAGCTGAAATAACTGAAACTAGCATAACTAAGCTGATAGGAGCATAACAAGCTGAAATTAGTAGAAAAAACTTAATTAGGCTGAAAGTAGCAGAAATTACCATAAAAAACGTGAATTTATCTGAAAACAGCTGAAATTAGTTAAAAATGCTGTAGATGAAAAGGTAGAACAAGCTTCCATTAGCAGAAGAAAGCAGAAAGAACATGTTTGCTCAATTAGGCTGAAATAAGCAGAAATGAGCACAAAGAAAGTAGAAATTAGCTGGATTTTTTTTTAATTAGCACAAAAACAGCTGAAAAGTAGCTTAAAAAGCTGAAAGAAGCTGAAATTAGCAGAAAGAAGTGGAGAGAGCACAATTTTGCTGAATTAGGCTGAGAAAAGTTTAAATGACTGCAAAAACTGTGAAATTAGCTGAAAAGTCTAAAAATAGCATAAAACAGCTAAATAGTAGCTGAAATAACTGAAACTAGCATAACTAAGCTGATAGGAGCATAACAAGCTGAAATTATTAGAAAAAAAATTTATTAGGCTGAAAGTAGCAGAAATTACCATAAAAAACTTGAATTTATCTCAAAACAGCTGAAATTAGCTAAAAATGCTGTAGATGAAAAGGTAGAACAAGCTTCCATTAGCAGAAGAAAGCAGAAAGAACATGTTTGCTCAATTAGGCTGAAATAAGCAGAAATGAGCACAAAGTAGAAATTATCTGAAAAAAAAAATCTTAAAACAGCTGAAAAGTAGCGTAAAAAGCTGAAAGAAGCTTTAATTACCAGAAGGAAGTTGAGAGAGCACAATTGTGCCCAATTAGGCTGAAAAAAGTTACCGTAGAACAAGTGCAAAAAATGTGGAATTATCTGATAAAGCTAAAACGAGCATAAAAACAGCGGAATAGTAGCTGAAATAGCAGAAAACGCTGAAACGCATAAAAAGCTGAAATTTGCATAACAAGCTGAAATTAGCCAAAAGAAGATGGAAGAAGCAAAAAAAATGTAGTTAGCAGATAGAATCTGAAAGGAACACAAAACGGCTAAAAAAAAGCTGAAATTAGCTGAAAAAAGTTTAAATTTGCACAAGGAAGCTGAAAGAAGCTGAAGCAGAACAAAATGTGAATGGAGCAGTAAAAATTTGTAAACACATCTAAAGATTTGAATGATGTAAAATGAGTTCAATTCATTTTCTATGAGGAAAAAAGTGGCAGAAAAGGCTAAATATTTCAAAAAGCTAAAGTTGCACCAATACCAAAAGTCATAGCACCCTTCTCACTGTTGTTTCCCTCCTCGCCTACTGTACATCCAGGTCTCCCGAGGTCTCGTTCCCAGACCTGTCTCCCTGAGCTGCTGAGGTTTCTGGGCCAGAACGTCAACGCCAGGAAGAACAAGAACGTGGACATCCTCTGGCAGGCTGCCGAGGTGAGCAGACGCCTCCAACGTGACGTTTAGTCCCAGCGCCAACAATCTGATCACAAACACACTTTGTGTCCTCCTCCACGCCTCAGATCTGCCGCCGGCTGAACAGCGTTCGCTTCACCAGCTGCAAGAGCGCCAAAGACCGCACAGCCATGTCTGTGACGCTGGAGCAGTGTCTCATCCTGCAGCATGAACATGGCATGGCGCCGCAGGTCTTCACGCAGGCCCTCAACTGCATGCGCAGGTAGGCGTAAACAAATAAACAAACAGAGCTCACGCAGTCCATAAAGGGACAAGTTTGCAGGAAAATACTAATATTTGATGGCATGCATGGCTTTTCTAGAATCAAAACATGACCGAGTATGATCAGGAACCGTAAAACACAGATTAAGTCACAACTACATAATAAATTAGAGCTCAAACAACATGTCCGGTGTAAAGTCTGTCCTCGGTAGTCCAGGACAAGGTGAGTCAAAGGCAGCAGGATACATTTCTCATTGTGTGGATGTTTATGAAGCATTCACACTGTTGTGATCCGTTTTTCTTCTGTACATTTTTCGGCGCAATTCTCGTTCCACAGTTTTTGTGCCATTTCAACAAATCTTATTTCAAATCAGAATCAGCTTTACTGTCATTGCACAGAGCACGACGAAATTACGTTTCAGTACATTCATTCATTCATTCATTCAACCTTTATTTAGACAGATAAGTCACATTGAGCCTCGAAGACTCATTTACAAGTGAGATAATAATAATAATAAACTTTATTTGTATAGCACCTTCCTACAATGCCTTGCATTGACCAAGGTGCTTAACAGGACAGAAAATATAAAAACCGGTACAATAAATCAGTGAAAATAGAATAAAAGCAACAGCAATAAAAAGGAGGCTATGGAAATAAAAAATGCTACATACTAAAATACCAAAAGTAATAAAAGTTACACACTGAAAGCTTTTTTGAACAAGAGGGTCTTCAGTCTGGTTTTGAACAGAGTCAGATCAGAGGTGGCACGCAGCTCAAGGGGATCAAGGAGATCTGCTTAGACAGACAAAAAGCCCATCCGAAGAACCGCAAACGAACAAACAGGCACAGACTTTTCGTTAGATTAGAGAAAGGGGAACACGAGGGAAGAGGAGGTTAAAAAAATAAAATCACTGTGTCCGCAGGATACAGTGTGAGGCTGAAAAAAGAAAAAAAACAGCACATTAAAAAACAACATACAGATATGAAGCATATACGTGTGGAGTGGGGCACCCAGCACAGGCTGCCAAGTGAGTGACACAGCCAGCTTTGTGGCGCTTTCGCATCTCCTAGGTTGCTGCACCGGGGGGTGCACAATGAGGGAGGCCAGCGAAGGTGTGAATTTGAGGGAAAGTAGTCCGTGGGCACTGTCCAGAGCGCCCCCACCACCACCACCCATAGTCCTGATAAGAGTTGGTGTTAATCAGCCGGCTCAGTTGAGCTTTGACACAGGTCCATGTCCTTGGGAGTGCGGGTGGGAAGCAGAGCGTCTTTTTTTACATAACATCCAGGAGAAATTGAGATGGTCAGCCTTCCAAGGCCAGCGTGGAGGAAGCCAGATTCAGATATCAGCATTTGTTTTGGGTCAGGCCTAGTTCTGTTAATTTCCATCTCTGTTTACAGTCTCTCTAGTACAACTCATGGCAACTCCAAACAGCTAAATTATAATTACATAAGCCGAGTGTTCCAACTTCTCCAAGATCTATTCCTTCCCACCAGCAAGATTCGCTCGCACAGCATTTGAGTGTTATTCAGCTCGTTCAGGACAATCCTGCTATGACTTTTGGTATTGGTGCAACTTTAGCTTTTTGAAATATTTAGCTTTTTCTGCTGTTTTTGTCCTCATAGAAAATGAATTGAGCTCGTTTTCCATCCTTCACATCTTTAGATCTGTTTACAATATTTTACTGCTCTTTTCTCATTTTAATAATAATAATAATAATGAATTCAATTTATAACGCACTTTTCATTAATGAAAATCTCAAAGTGCTACAAGGTGCAACAGAATTGTGTGATGAGAGCAGTTTTTTACTGAATTCTGTAGACGACAGGAAGCCAATGAAGGTTATGGAGAATGGGCGTAATATGTTCAAATTTACGAACTCTCAACAAGATCCTTGCTGCACTGTTTTGAATATATATACGAGGGAAGAGGAGGTTAAAAAAATAACATTTAAAAATAACATTTTGTTCTGCTTCAGCTTCTTTCAACTTATTTGTGCAAATGTAAACATTTGTTCAGCTACTTTCAGCCTTTTTCCATCTGTTTTGTGATCCTTTCTGATTTTTTCAGCTAACTACAACATTTTTGTCCTTCTTCCAACTTATTTATGCTCATTTCAGCTTGTTATGCTCCTTTCAGCTCCTTTCTTCAAGTTTAAGCTTTTTCTGCTATTTCAGCTACTATTTAGCTGTTTTTATGCCAGTCAGCTTTTTCAGCTAATTCCATATTTACATACATACTCATACATACATACTCATTTAAACTTTTTTCAGCCTAATTAAGCAAAAATGTGCTCTCTCCACTTCCTTCTCGTAATTTAAGCTTCTTTCTGATTTTTAGCTACTTTTCAGCTGTTTTTTTTTTGCTCATTTCAGCTTTTTTCAGTTAATTTCCACTTTTTGTGCACATTTCTGCTGCTTTCAGTCTAAATGGGCAAAGGTGTTCTTTCGGCTTTCTTCTGCTAATTTAAGCAGGTTCTAACTTTGCAGTTAGAACCTGGTTTGCATTTTAACATTAGCTAATTTCAGCTGTTTTCAGATGAATTCAAGTTTTTCATAGTAATTTTTGCTACTTTTAACCTAATTAACATATTTATGGTAATTTCAACTTGCCATGCTCATTTAAACCATTTTCTGCTATTTCAACTACTTTTAAACTGTTTTATGCTAATTTTAGCCTTTTCAGCTATATCCACATTTTTCAGCTCATTTCTGCTGTTTCCACTTCCTTCTGGTAATTTAAGCTTCTTTATGCCTTTTCATTTATTTTTGCTAATTTCAGCTTTTGTAAAACTACCGTAATTTCTTCATTTCTGTGCTATTTTCTGGTCATTTTTACCTAATTCAGCAAATATGTGTGCTTTCTTCTGCTAATTAGGGCTGAACGATTTAGGAAAATATTCTTATTGCGATTTTTTTTATCTCAGTATTGCAATTGCAATTTAATATACAATTATTTTTCATTGTCTTATGTATTTTTCAATGAACACAAGCAATAAATTGATATGTTTTAATTAGGCCTGTCGCAATAAACAATAAATCAATCAATCGCATGATGAATGAAAATTATCGACCTCATTTTCATTTTCCGTCTTTATCATTTCTTTGTGTCTCTCTCCTTCTACTGAAGACACTGGATGACAAAAGGCTCAACTCCGGTGCTCTTCACTGACCCCTACCTTTCTCTTTTTTTTTTTTCAAAATCTATTTTAACCATCCAAAATTGTGTTTTTGGATCATTAAAAGCAGTTAAGCTGAGAAACTAAGCTACGAGCTAAGCTAACAGGCTGACCTCGGAAAAAAACCTCCGTCTTGTCAAAGTTCAAAAAATCACAGTTGAAACCCGTGCCTTTGTGTAAAAAGTTTTCTCTGCAAAAAGATGCTGAGAACTTGTTTACTGTTTTTTTTTTAAATACAATTCTTTGTATGAAAAATGCTATGCTAAAGAGCTCAAATCACCGAACGTCCACCATGTCAGCCCATGTCATGTCAAGGGGCCTCCCTCCCATTTTTCTTAGAGACAGCTGCTCAAATGTCCATTCTTTGGTTCAAACAGTCTTATACTGCCATTAGGCAGTCAAAAAATGTACTACACGCCAAACAAATCAACATTTCTGCTAAAATTTGACATTGTTAAATTTCAAACAATATTATCGTGTATCACAATAATTTCTGAGACAATTAATTGCCCAGCAAAATTTGTTATTGTGACAGGCCTAGTTTCAATTGCAAAAACTCCAATTTTCAGCTCCACTACAACTGTGTTTCTGAATTCTTTTGTATAGCTCCAGGATAGCAACTTTCTGTATAGGTTGTCCATTGTGTTTACCAAAGCTGTAAGCCCAGACTTAGTCACTATATCAATGGGCATCATGTCTTTCACTATGAACTCCATTATTGCTCGAGTTATTTAGTTCGGTCAGTGATACCTGTCGGCTGCTACTTTGCTTACTTGAAGTTGAAGCACTGGTCGTTGGCAATCGAACCATGCAGCCAATGGCTTTGTTGTGTTTTTTAAGTGTTGATAAAGATTTGTGGTGTTACCTCGAGAGGTAGCAACAGCAGCAAGGCAGGTTCTGCGCAATACATGTTGTTTTGCAGCGTCTTCTTTTTATAGCCAAAATAATTACAAACAACGGACACGACCAAACTTTCAGATGTGTCGGCTTCTGTTGAGCCTGACACCTTTGTGCAACCGGTTAAATCGCAGTGTTGACTTCTCCCGCTCCCTGCTCTGCTCTGCTCACTCGCAAGTCACGTAACCAGATCATGTGGCCAGTCAAACCTCAGCCTTTGCTATTAGAAATTCTCATTTTATCATCGTAAATGCAATTCATTGTTCAGCCCTACTGCTAATTAAGGATTGTTTATTAATTTCAGCACATTTTTAGCTAATTTCAGCTATTTTTCAGCAAGTTCTTCAGCAGATTTCTCTAGTTTTCATTGCCTTTTCTTTTTTTTCCTCAGTTTTATCGTAGAGTTTATGCTAAAACAGATTAGACTGTGACTCGGCGATATTGAGAACACAGCCTTCCTGATGACTCAGCAGTAAATGCGATTTCCAGTTTTGAGTGTTTTGTTTTTTGTTTTGTTCTAATAACTGTGAACTTATTAACTTGTTAACTAAATAAACCCTAAATATATTTGCATGATTCTTCATAAAGTTTCTCCATCTTTCTTCTCCTCCTCTCATCTGCCTGCTTCCTCCTCCTCCTGCCTCCTTAGCCGGCAGACTTGATGGCCCATCTGATGCATGTTAGAGGCGTTTCCTTTCATGTCATCCTTTCCCCCCCTTTTTTCCATCTTTAAATACAACTCCTATTTCAACAAACTTGGGATGATGTGTAAAATGTAAATAAATTATAAAAGAAATTAAGCAATTTTGGGGCAAGGGAAATAAAGTAATTTTAAATTTAACAGAGCAACATCTTAAAAGTTGTTCCAGGTCCATGTCTCCCATTGTTCAGCTATAGATGTTCCATCAGTCCTGGGTATTCTTTGTTCAGGTTTTTTTGCTGGAGGACATCATGCATTGTTCTGAAATCTGTTTACTTTCCTGCATCCATGAAGACTACTGACTATGCCAGAGGCACTAATGCACCCCCATACCATCAGAGAGGCATGCTTTTATACTGAGTGCTGCTAACAGGCTGATGGTCCAGCTCCTCTTTAGTATAGAGGACGTAGCATCTGTGGTTTCCAAAATGAATTTCAGATTAAGAGTCATCTCAGTCCATTTTAAATACGTTTTGGTCCAGAGAAGACTGCAACGGTTCTAGATGATGTTCGCATACGGCTTCTTCTTTGCATGATAGAGCTTTATTCAGCATTTATGGATGTCGATGTCAATTTATTTATGTAGCACATAAAAACAACAGAAGTTGACCAAAGTGCTTTACAGTTAAGACAGATTTAAATAAAAATAAGAGTAAAATGCATCTAGTTCCACTCAAACATAATAAAGTTAACAATAATACAACACACAACAACAATAAAATCTGCTCAAAATTTGTTCTCAGACTCTGTGTGGATCGAATGCCAAGGAATACATGAGTCTTGAGCAAAGATTTAAAAGTCTCAACAGTCTGAGCAGTCTTTAAATTCTCGGGTAAACTGTTCCACAGCTTTGGAGCAGCAACCGCAAAAGTCCGATCACCTCTGGATTTCATTCTGGATCTGGAGACATCTAAGAGAAACTGGTTGGTAGACCGGAGTGCTTTTACTGGAGTGTAGATGTTAATAAGATCACATAAATATGACGGGGCCAGACCTTTTAAGATTTTAAAAACAAGCAATAAAATCTTAAAATCAATCCGGAAGTGGACAGGGAGTCAGTGGAGGGAAGCCAGGACAGGGGTTATGTGTTCATATTTTTTAGTTGCTGTTAAAAGACGAGCTGCTGCGTTCTGGACAGATTGTAAATGATGCAAAGATGATTCGTCTAAACAACATACAATGAATTATAATAGTCCAAACGAGAGGTAATAAAAGCGTGAATAACCTTTTCAAGGTCTCTGAGAGGGAGACAAGACTTCACCTTGGCAATGAGTCTTAGCTGGAAGAAACTGGATTTAACAACAGCATTTATCTGTTTGTCTAATTTAAAAGCACTATCAAAAATAACTCCCAGATTCCTGACATTGGAGTGGCTGTGTGTAGCCAAGGGGCCAAGATCATTTAGGGTGTTACATTTACCAAAGCTGATGACTTCCGTTTTATTTTCATTTAGATTCAGAAAATTTAGTTTTAACCAGACTTTAATGTCATTTAGACAGTTCAAGAGTAGATCCAGTGGAGTGACCCTATCTGACTCATTTGGAAGATATAACTGGGTATCATCAGCAAAGCAATGAAAAGGAATGTTGTGTTTTCTAAAAATGGACCCCAAAGGCAACATGTACAGATTAAAAAGCAGTGGACCTAAAATAGACCCTTGAGGGACTCCACAGATCAGAGGAGCTGGAGATGAAGAACAGTTCCCTAAGTGAACAGAAAAACTCATGTCAGTCAGGTAGGATCTAAACCAGGATAAAACTGTTTCTTTGATACCAACCACCTGCTCCAACAAGATGTTGTGGTCCACAGTATCAAAGGCAGCAGAAAGGTCTAAAACCACTAAAACAGCAGAGCTGCCTGCGTCAACCGTTAAAAGAAGGTTGGATGGATGGCACGGTGAACTGTGTTTACAGACGTTGATTTGTGGAAATGTTCTTCAGTCCATGCAGTGATGTTCAGAACCGATTCAGATCTGTTTTTAAGGCATCGGACCCCTGAGGGCCCGAACATCCCGAGCATCTAATATTGTCTTTGAGCTCAGAGATTTCTACAGATTCATGAGATCTCATGATGATATGAACTGTAGATGAAGGGGTATTCAAAGACCCCACAGTTCACTGTTGAGGGACAATATTCTGAAATTGTTCCTCTATTTTTCGACAAATTTCATCGACTGGTGAACCCCCACCCATCTTTACTTCTGAGGAAAAAATATCTTACTTCTAACCTACAAAGCCCTCAACAACCTATCTCCATCATATATTCAAGATCTTACTGTTCCATATTTTCTTAACAGAGCACTTCACTCTCAGACTGCAGGCTTACTTGTGGTTCCTAGAGTTTCCAAAAGCAGAATGAGAGGAAGATCTTCCAGTTATCAGGCTCCTCTCTTGTGGAACCAACTTCCAGTTTCTGTCCATGAGGCTGACGTCCAGTTTAAAGACTTTCCTTTTTGATAAATCCTATAGTTAGGGTTGTCTTGTTATGCTGCTATAGACTTGGACTACTAGAGGACAAATTGACCCCATTTCCTTAAATGAATTATTAAAATTGAACAGTTTTCATTTGATACTATTTCTGTATTAACATGGGATTCTTGACCTTCCATTGTGTAGCTGTTCCTCTCAAATCCAGCCCGTCAAACCAGATGTCCGCTTGTCCTGAGCCTAGTTCTGTTAAAGGTTTCTTCCTCATGAGGGAGTTTTTCCTTTCCACTGTCGCCTTCATGCTTGCTCAAGATGAGCGTTCTGTGATGGGAGTTAAATTCAAAGCAGTCTGCTCCTCAGATAAATAATAATAAATTATTATTTTTATACATGAATGTTTCTGTTCAGTGTCCTGAGACGACTTCTGTTTTGACTTGGTGCTACCGGTATATAAATAAACTGAATTGAAGTTGAATTGATCTGTTGTCTCTAAAAGACTCTTGTTGTACCAGTCCTGCTGACTCATTAGTTGCTAAATGTTCCTCCAGCTGTTTCTTCTTTGTAATTCTTACTTTGCCTTTGTTGCACCTGGAACAACTTTTTAGTAATGTGGTGCCGTCAACTTCAAAATGGCTTTATATATATATATATATATATATATATATATATATATATATATATATATATATATATATTCCAAATCCTTCATTTTGTTTTTTGTAACTTTTACATGCCATCCCAACCTTTTCAGATTTGGGGTTGTAAATAAATATGAAACAAAATGACGTGAAGTAAATTTCAAGCTGCATGAGCATCGGCCTTTTGTTTGTTTAGTTTATGAAAACAACTCCTTTTCCTTCTTCATCCCATTAGAGTATTGAAACACGGTGAGTCTTCCTCTAAGAACATCTCTTAAGTTCTCTTTTCTCCTTTTCTTCTCTTCTTCCTCCTCCTTTGTTTCCCATTAATACATTTTTATATTTAATTTACTCATTTTGTTGATTGTTGTGAACATTTTGTTTGTTTGTTGGTGGTTTTTGTTTTGATTCCCCGTCATCGTCGATTCTGATGATTTGCCATCTTCCTGCCTGCGTCCATTTGTTTCGGCCGCCTCTTTTCTTCCTCCCCCTCCCAACCTAATGCTCTTCCCCCTCATCTTTACACCATCCTCCCCTCCTCCTATTCCCGTTTGCCCTCCCGGGGTCTCGGCAGCGTTGGGACGAGGGAAGGGGTGATCCAGAAGAACCTGAGCGGGCTGCTGCCGGTGCGGGACTTGCACCTGGATGCCAGCCTCTTGTACTCGCTGCCTCTGCTGGCGCTCAGCCCCAACCTGCTGGTGGTGTGGATCTTCCTCAGCGTGGCGTACTTCTTGGCCAAAGTTCGCTGCAGCTGAGAGACTCCGGGGACACGAGGACGCTTTCTAAAGCCAGTCCCACCTCGACGAAGGGCTTCGCACGACCTGTTCATCTGGTTTCTCTACATCACTGTTTTCTGTTTCTTCCTGTTCAAACTAAACGCACTGAGAAGAAAACAGACACCTTTAAACTTTTAAAGAACTGCTAGAAATGTTTTGAGATTTAAATGTTTGCCGTCAAAGAATAACCTTTACTTTTAAATTTAGCACAAGGAATTCATACAGTTGTGCTTGAAAGTTTGTGAACCCTTTATAATTTGCCACATTTCTGCATAAATCAGGGGGTTCCCAACTCTGGACCTTGAGGAACACCATCCTGCATGTTTTTGTTGTTTCCCTGCTCCAACACACCTGATTCAGTGATTTGATTACTTCATCATGTTCTGAAGCAGCCACCTATTAATTAAAAGCAGGTGTGTCGGAGCAGAGAAACAACTAACATGCAGGATGGTGTTCCTCAAGGACCAGGGTTGAGAACCCCGGAAAACATCATCAGATTTTCCCACAACTCCTAAAAGTAGATAAAGAGAACCCAGTTAAACAAATGAGACCAAATTTATTAATTGAGGAAAATGATCCAATATTACAGATTTGTGAGAGGTAAAAATGTGTGAACCTTTGCTTTCAGTATCTGGTGTGTGTCTCCCCCCCACAACTAAACATGTCAGTAACTGTTGATCAGTCCTGTTCACCAGCTTGGAGGAATTTTAGTCCGTTCCTTTGTACAGAACAGCTTCAACTCTGGATGTTGGTGGTTTCCTCACATTAACAGCTGCTTCAGGTCCTTCCACAACATCTGGACTGGATTAATTCAGGACTTTGACTTGTTCATTCCACAACATGAACTTTGTTCTTCTTGAACCGTTCTTCAGTAGAACCACTTGCGTGTTTAGAGTCGTTGTGTTGATGCATGGCCTTCTCTTGAGATTCAGTTCATGGACAGATGTTCTGACATTTTCCTCTATAATTCTCCGATATAATTCCGAATTCATTGTTCCGTCAATGATGGCAAGCCGTCCTGGCCCAGATGCAGCAAAACAGGCCCAAACCATGATACCACCACCACCATGTTTCACAGATGGGACAAGGTTCTAATGCAGGAATGCAGAGTTTTCATTTAAACCAAAATGTTCTATTTTCGTTTCATCCGTCCACAAAACGTTCTTCAACAGTCTTCTGGTTTGTCCGTGTGATCTTTAACAAAATGCGGACGAGCAGCAATGTTCTTTTTGGAGAGCAGCTTCCTCCTTCAACCCTGCCATGCACATCACTGTTGTTCAGTGTTCTCCTGATGGTGGACTCATGAACATCAACATTAATGTGAGAGACCTTCAGTTGTTCGAAGTTACCCTGGGCTCTTTTGTGAACTTGGCGACTTACACGTCTTGCTCTTGGAGTGATCTTTGTTGGTCCACCACTCCTGGGGAGGGGAACAATGGTCTTGAATTTCCTCCATTTGTTCACAATCTGTGTGACTGTGGATTGGTGGAGTCCAAACTCTTTACAGATGTTTTGTAACATTTTCCAGCCTGATGAGCATCAACAACTTTTTTTCTGAAATCTCCTTTGTTCCTGCCATGACCCACAAACAAGTTGTGAAGACCAGACTTTGATAGATCCATGTTCTTTAACTCAAACAGAGTGTCCACTCACACCTGATCATCATCCTATTGATTGAAAACACCTGACTCTAATGTCACTTTCAACTACTGCTGATCCTAAAGGTTCACATACTTTTACCACTCACAAAAATGTTGGATACTTTTCCTCAATCAATAAATGACCAAGTATAATATTTTAGTCTCGTTTATTTAACTGGGTTCTCTTTATCTACTTTTAGGACTTGTGTGAAAATCTGATGATGTTTTAGGTCAGATTTATGCAGAAATATAGAAAATTATAAAAGGTTCACAAACTTTAAATCACCGCAGTATCACGCGCCACCTTTCCATTTAGAGTTTTAAACGATCATCTTATGCTGATAAATGATGAAGTTGTAGCCGTTTAGGTCAAATCTTCATGAGCTCATTCTGCTTTCAGAGGACCACTCTCAGCTACTACCTCGCCAGATTTTTAGCATCTTTAAAATTCACAGAGTTACAGACGTTTCTGTGTTGGGTGATATTGATTAGCTGTGGTGGCCATTTTGACCCGTTTTAATCCTAAAAGCTAATCAGTTTTAGATGTTGATTACTTACTGCAAGTTTCTCTGCAAGTGGTTCATAAGGTATTTTGCTAACAGACACTCCCACAGGCAAAAAAGCAAATGTTTAGTTTCCAGAAACTCTTATTAGCCATTTTCTGAGGAGTCTGAAGGATGATCTAATCGTCTGTTTGTAGGTGCAGGAGGAGTCAGTGTTGTGTTTCAGCCAGAACATCCAGCCTTCCTTTTATGTGCAGCGCCTCCTGGTGGCCTGACTTGTTCTCTGTCTTGTTCTTTCACCCTGATGAAACTACAGTAATTGTGAAGCTTGTAAATACTGTATGTATAAAAATAAGCTCCGATATGATCCAGGGCGGACCGACAGCAGCAGCTTTAACGGATGCAAAGCTTTAATTTACCTCTTCCCTTTGTGCATCTCATAGTCTTCCATGAGGAACGTGCTTTTTTTTATTTATTTTGAAGCCTAAATGAAGCAAACTTTTTCTTGCCTTTTTTTGGTATTCTTTACAAATGTAGCTAAATATCCTTCTCTTGTCAGTGGCTATTATAAAGCTTTATTCTATCTTGATTTTTTTTTTAAATCTTAAAACAATTTTTTTTTTTATTGAAGTGTAAAAATAATTTGTAAAAGAATTTAGCTAATTTTATCTAACTAGGTAACAAAGAAAGCGAAGTTTTAAACTCTCGGCTGCTTCCTTTAAGAATGATCTTTAAAGTATGCATCATAGCAGGTCTTATTACCATGTTGTCAACATTTATTTATTTATTTATTTAGATTCTTTATTCATTTCAAATTCAAATTTTAAAAGAACACACAAAAAACTATTTACAATTGCACGTAAATAAAAATTTAAACATTACATGAAATGAAAGGAAGCAGAAGAAGATCAAATCTTATTATGTCTGCCCCTTTTTTAACAAAATTAATTCAAACAATCAATTCAAACAACAATATTCAAAACAAAAAATTACACAATAACTCCTCCACATATTTTACCATTCATAAAATTTGAAACAACCAATTTATACATATTTTTCCAGAAACCTAAATTTATTCATTTTTTTAAACAAAGTCATTGTTTTTGCAACTTTTATATCGTTTTCTAAACCATTCCATAGACCTATTCCATAAATTAAAGTAGACCTACTCTTTAAACTAGTACTATGTTTTGGCTTAACAAAAATATCAGTACCCTTAAGATTGTATGTGCTCTGTCGTTTTACAAAAAGCGTTTGGATATTTGAGGGTAATGTGAAGTTTTGCGCCTTGTACAATATTAAGAGAATATTGTAGTCAACCAGATCATAAAATTTCAGTGATTTACATTTTCTAAACAATACATTTGATGGATGGTAATAATGCTTTCTAGTGATGATCCTTATTGCTCTTTTCTGTAAAATAAAAATGCCACTGTTGCACCGAGGGACTGAGAGAAACGCAATTTCGGTCCTGTGTATGTCCTGTACATATTGCAGTTCTGACAATAAAGTTGACTTTGACTTTTGACTTTGACTTTAACTGGGGTTTACTGTAGTTAACTGGGGTTAACTGTAGTTAACTGTAGTTAACTAATTACCTGTAGTTAACTGTAGTTACCTGTAGTTTACTGTAGTTGATTTAGTTACCTGTAGTTACCAATAGTTTACTCTTGTAAAATTTAGTTAACTTTACTTACCTGTAGTTACCTGTAGTTACCTGTAGTTAACTTTAGTTACCTGTAACTGTAGTTAACTAATTACCTGTAGTTAACTGTAGTAAAATTTAGTTACCTGTAGTTACCTATAGTTTACTCTAGTAAAATTTAGTTAACTTTAGTTACCTGTAGTTACCTGTAGTTTACTGTAGTTACATTTAGTTACATGTAGTTTACTGTAGTTCAATTTAGTTAACTGTAGTTAAATTTAGTTAACTTTAGTTACATGTAGTTAACTAATTACCTGTAGTTAACTGTAGTTACCTGTAGTTTACGTAGTTAAATTTAGTTACCTGTAGTCACCTGTAGTTTACTCTTGTAAAATTTAGTTAACTGTAGTTACCTGTAGTTTACTGTAGTTAACTGTAGTTACCTGTAGCATCACGGGGTCAGCCCTCAATTGGTTCAGATCCTACCTCTCTGACAGATTCTTTGTCATCAATGATTTTAGTTCTGCAGTGGCGGCTCTTAAATGGGGGGTTCCGCAGGGGTCCATCCTGGGTCCTCTCTTATTCTCCTTATACCTGCTGCCACTTGGTGCTATTTTCCGGAAACACAACATACCCTTCCACTTCTACGCCGATGACTGTCAAATTTACTTCCCCCTAAGACAATGGTACATGCTCTATTCAACCTCTGCTCGACTGCCTGGCTGACATCAGGGACTGGATGGCTTTAAATTTCTTAAGCTTCAATGATAAGAAGTCTGAAGCCATATTGTTCCTTCCCAATGACACAACCTCAAACCACTGCATTGACCTTTCTGCTCTACCCCTGTCTGAAAAACAAAAAGTCACAAATCTGGGAGTGATAATGGATCCTTCCATGAAACTCAACAGTCATGTAAACATGATTGTCAAATCCTGTTTTTTCCAGCTGAGGCGTCTGTCTAAGCTGAAGCCCATATTATCCAAAAACACCTGGAGACAGTGATTCACACATTCATTACATCTAGGCTTGATTACTGCAATTCACTTCTGTTTGGCGTCAGTCAAGCCACCATTGCACGATTACAACTGGTTCAGAACGCAGCTGCCCGATTTTTAACCAGCACACGCAAAAGAGAGCACATTACACCAGTCTTGGCCTCCCTTCACTGGCTACCGGTTCATCTTCGAATCCAATTCAAAATTCTCATGTATGTCTACAAATCGCTGAACAGTCTCGCCCCCGCCTATCTCTCAGATCTGATACACCCATATGTCCCTCCACGTGCTTTGAGGTCAGAGGATCGGGTACTCTTAATAGTTCCAGAAACTCGCCTTAAGCGCAGAGGTGACAGGGCGTTCTCTGTAGCAGGCCCAAGACTCTGGAACGAGTTACCGCTGCTCATCAAACAGGCCCCCTCCCTCTCGGTTTTCAAATCCCGGTTAAAAACTCACTACTACTCCATTGCTTTCAATGCCAGCTGATTTGTATTGATCGTTTTATTTATGATCTGCAATGTTTTTATGTTTTTCGTGTTGTACTTCATTGTCTGTGTTGCCTGTTGTTTGTTTGTTTGTTCAGCACTTTGGTGTGGACTTGTTCCTGTTAAAAGTGCTTTATAAATAAAATGGTATGGTATGGTAGTTACCTGTAGTTTACTGTAGTTAACTGTAGTTACTTGTAGTTACCTGGAGAATGTCCCACGCACCAACGTCCTAGAATAATTCCTCAGTTCTTGGTTAACTTCATCGTTACATCAGTCTGAGTTTTGGTGAATAAGTTTAGTCTTCGCTGATGCTCTTCTTGTAGTTTACAGATTTCGTGTTAAACGAGAAACTTAACGAGTCCGTCCGGTTTGAAACTCTCGTTCTTTTCTGTCCAACGTTCTTCTAAACTAAAGCTGGTGTTGGTCAGATCACAACAGGAGCACCGCGCAGTATACGCCCGTCAACAAAATATTACTGTGCACCAGTTTGTCAATGGACAAAGATCCTTATGGGCTTTGACCTTGGTTTGTGACCTTGACCTTGGAGTGATGAACAGATTATGCAACACTCTGTCTAGTCATGATAATGATGTGTATGAAGTTTCGTTAATGTTGCTGGAGCAGATCAGAAGTTTGGTGCAGGGTAAGAGAAAGTTAGAGGATACGAAGACGATCTCATCATGTGGAATGATTTACGATCATTTTGATTCTGAGAACGACGAGTTTCATTTTTCTCTTTCGTCCTTCAGACCCTGCAGGTGTTGATCGTACGGTTCAGGACAACAAACATCATCGGACGGCTGAAGCTTCAGTGTGTGTGAATTTAAAAGTTTCCGCCGTGATCCACTTTTAAACTGGTTCAGCTGCTCGAGGTCCCCGAGCTGCACGGACCAGATGGACAAGTTTCCACACACGAGGACGTTCAGAGTGAAGAAGACGAGCGGCGGCGTTCCCCGAGGATCACGCTAAAAACTTTATTTATGTCGGGGGTCACTGCTGAGCCGGGTGCACAAACAGAGTGTCGCCAAACACCGACCTCAAATTACAGCAAGAAATAAACATACTGTATATATAATAATAGAAATGAGAAAATAAAAGTTTCTCTAAATTATAAATTATTAAGTTATTTTAGAGACAGAAATTAAACCAAACAACGGAGAGCAAAAATGTTTAAAATGTTAAAAATGGAAAACTGATGCTCTGGTGAACAAACTTTCTCTTTAAAATGTATTTAAATATATTGTTTTTTATTCACGGTCCATTTTATTCTCATTTATTCAAACTTTTACTGAAATTAAAAGAGCAAAAAAGACACAAGCAGCCAACAAATCAATAAAAACTAGAGAAATTGCATTTCCTGTGAAAAAGCATGTGTGGATGCCATTTGTTCAAGAATTAGCAAAAAACAGCTGAATATTATCTAAAATAGCAGAAATAAGCTTAAATTAGCAGAAGGAATCAGAAAGAGCATAATTGTGAATAATCTGAAATATCTGAATCAAATAAGCAAAAAAAGTGGAAATTACCTGAAAAAAGCTTAAGACAGCAACAGCTGAATATTATCTAAAATAGCAGAAAGAAGCTTAAATGTCTAGTAGAGAGAGTACAGTTTTGCAGAATTAGCCTGGAAAAAGTTGAAATGAGTGTAAATAATGTAGAATTGGTTGAAACAAGCCTAAATTAGCATAACAACAGCTTAATAGTACGGTAGCTAAAATAACAGAAGAAGCTGAAACTAGCAGAAATAAGCACAAAGCAGCATAATCTGAAATATCTGAAACCAGCTGAAATAGTTTGAAAACAGCTGAACAATAGCTAAAACAAGCAGAAATAATCTTAAATTCCCAGAAGGAAGTGGGTAGAGCATGGTTTTGCTGAATTAGGCTGAAAAAGTTGGATTGATTTTTAAAGAAAAAGTGGAAATAGCTGAAAAGGCTGATATTAACAGCTAAATAGTAGCTGAAATAGCAGAAATACATGAATCTTTCAAAAATTACCTGAAAGGAGCATAATGATCTGAAATTAGCAGAAATAAGTCAGTAGAAGTACTAAAATGTTGAAGTAAGCTGAATAAAGCTGAAAAGAGCACAAAGCAGTTGAAGAAACAGCTGAAATTAGCTGAAAGTAGCTGAAATATTTTTTTAAAAATGTACAAGGAAGCTGAAGGAAGCTGAGCTGGTCCAAAAATGTGAAAGGAGTAGTGAAATATTGTAAAGAGATCTAAAGATATCAAGGATGTAAAATGAGCTCCATTCATTTTCAATGGGATAAAAATGGCAGAAATGGCTAAATATTTCAAAAAGCTAAAGTTGCAGCAATACCAAAAGTCACAGCATGCTTGTCCTAAACGAGCTGAACATTTTGATGTTGTGGGAGTAGGATTCCAAAAAACGTACGGAATGAAGATAGTAACCGGAATAAGTTTAATAAATATAAACAGAATCACTATGTGGCATTCACACTATAGAAACTGTTCTCCAGACTTACGACAAAAAAAAGACCAATAAAAACTTTATTGATCTGATCGTGTTGAAACAAGAACTCCTTTCAGACGATGAACTTCTCATATTTCACTTGGTTTTGTTTTCATTGTGTTTTAAAACTGGAACTACGTCATCAACGTGAGCCCAGATGTGACCTGATGACAGAACATACAAATAAAGTTTATTATTATTATTATTATTATTAGATCACGTTACCTCTGAACTTCTTCGGAGGATTGTCCGAATCGCCGGAGGCGGGTTCCACCACGCACCGATCATCCACCAGCCTGGAGACACAAAACACAACCATCAAATATGACGGAGCTCAAACTGATTCAGGAGTTTTAAACCAACACACAAAGTTCTTTACTGTCGTTTCATGTCATGTGGTGCAGGAGGTGGAACAAAATTATGAACTCAGGGTTTCAGTTACATCCAACAATATCAAAAATATAAATGAAACAGTATATAAAGATCTAAGATGTAAACAAAGATGTACACTAAACACCAACAAACAAATAAATAAAATTAAACAGCAGCATGAAACAGATCAACAGCAACATGAAACAGATCAGCAGCAACATGAAACAGATCAGCAGCAACATGAAACAGATCAACAGCAACATGAAACAGATCAGCAGCAACATGAAACAGATCAGCAGCAACATGAAACAGATCAACAGCAACATGAAACAGATCAACAGCAACATGAAACAGATCAGCAGCAACATGAAACAGATCAACAGCAACATGAAACAGATCAGCAGCAACATGAAACAGATCAGCAGCAACATGAAACAGATCAGCAGCAACATGAAACAGATCAGCAGCAACATGAAACAGATCAGCAGCAACATGAAACAGATCAGCAGCAACATGAAACAGATCAGCAGCAACATGAAACAGATCAGCAGCAACATGAAACAGATCAGCAGCAACATGAAACAGATCAGCAGCAACATGAAACAGATCAGCAGCAACATGAAACAGATCAGCAGCAACATGAAACAGATCAGCAGCAACATGAAACAGATCAGCAGCAACATGAAACAGATCAGCAGCAACATGAAACAGATCAGCAGCAACATGAAACAGATCAGCAGCAACATGAAACAGATCAGCAGCAACATGAAACAGATCAGCAGCAACATGAAACAGATCAGCAGCAACATGAAACAGATCAGCAGCAACATGAAACAGATCAGCAGCAACATGAAACAGATCAGCAGCAACATGAAACAGATCAGCAGCAACATGAAACAGATCAGCAGCAACATGAAACAGATCAGCAGCAACATGAAACAGATCAGCAGCAACATGAAACAGATCAGCAGCAACATGAAACAGATCAGCAGCAACATGAAACAGATCAGCAGCAACATGAAACAGATCAGCAGCAACATGAAACAGATCAGCAGCAACATGAAACAGATCAGCAGCAACATGAAACAGATCAGCAGCAACATGAAACAGATCAGCAGCAACATGAAACAGATCAGCAGCAACATGAAACAGATCAGCAGCAACATGAAACAGATCAGCAGCAACATGAAACAGATCAGCAGCAACATGAAACAGATCAGCAGCAACATGAAACAGATCAGCAGCAACATGAAACAGATCAGCAGCAACATGAAACAGATCAGCAGCAACATGAAACAGATCAGCAGCAACATGAAACAGATCAGCAGCAACATGAAACAGATCAGCAGCAACATGAAACAGATCAGCAGCAACATGAAACAGATCAGCAGCAACATGAAACAGATCAGCAGCAACATGAAACAGATCAGCAGCAACATGAAACAGATCAGCAGCAACATGAAACAGATCAGCAGCAACATGAAACAGATCAGCAGCAACATGAAACAGATCAGCAGCAACATGAAACAGATCAGCAGCAACATGAAACAGATCAGCAGCAACATGAAACAGATCAGCAGCAACATGAAACAGATCAGCAGCAACATGAAACAGATCAGCAGCAACATGAAACAGATCAGCAGCAACATGAAACAGATCAGCAGCAACATGAAACAGATCAGCAGCAACATGAAACAGATCAGCAGCAACATGAAACAGATCAGCAGCAACATGAAACAGATCAGCAGCAACATGAAACAGATCAGCAGCAACATGAAACAGATCAGCAGCAACATGAAACAGATCAGCAGCAACATGAAACAGATCAGCAGCAACATGAAACAGATCAGCAGCAACATGAAACAGATCAGCAGCAACATGAAACAGATCAGCAGCAACATGAAACAGATCAGCAGCAACATGAAACAGATCAGCAGCAACATGAAACAGATCAGCAGCAACATGAAACAGATCAGCAGCAACATGAAACAGATCAGCAGCAACATGAAACAGATCAGCAGCAACATGAAACAGATCAGCAGCAACATGAAACAGATCAGTAGCAACATGAAACAGATCAGCAGCAACATGAAACAGATCAGCAGCAACATGAAACAGATCAGCAGCAACATGAAACAGATCAGCAGCAACATGAAACAGATCAGCAGCAACATGAAACAGATCAGCAGCAACATGAAACAGATCAGCAGCAACATGAAACAGATCAGCAGCAACATGAAACAGATCAGCAGCAACATGAAACAGATCAGCAGCAACATGAAACAGATCAGCAGCAACATGAAACAGATCAGCAGCAACATGAAACAGATCAGCAGCAACATGAAACAGATCAGCAGCAACATGAAACAGATCAGCAGCAACATGAAACAGATCAGCAGCAACATGAAACAGATCAGCAGCAACATGAAACAGATCAGCAGCAACATGAAACAGATCAGCAGCAACATGAAACAGATCAGCAGCAACATGAAACAGATCAGCAGCAACATGAAACAGATCAGCAGCAACATGAAACAGATCAGCAGCAACATGAAACAGATCAGCAGCAACATGAAACAGATCAGCAGCAACATGAAACAGATCAGCAGCAACATGAAACAGATCAGCAGCAACATGAAACAGATCAGCAGCAACATGAAACAGATCAGCAGCAACATGAAACAGATCAGCAGCAACATGAAACAGATCAGCAGCAACATGAAACAGATCAGCAGCAACATGAAACAGATCAGCAGCAACATGAAACAGATCAGCAGCAACATGAAACAGATCAGCAGCAACATGAAACAGATCAGCAGCAACATGAAACAGATCAGCAGCAACATGAAACAGATCAGCAGCAACATGAAACAGATCAGCAGCAACATGAAACAGATCAGCAGCAACATGAAACAGATCAGCAGCAACATGAAACAGATCAGCAGCAACATGAAACAGATCAGCAGCAACATGAAACAGATCAGCAGCAACATGAAACAGATCAGCAGCAACATGAAACAGATCAGCAGCAACATGAAACAGATCAGCAGCAACATGAAACAGATCAGCAGCAACATGAAACAGATCAGCAGCAACATGAAACAGATCAGCAGCAACATGAAACAGATCAGCAGCAACATGAAACAGATCAGCAGCAACATGAAACAGATCAGCAGCAACATGAAACAGATCAGCAGCAACATGAAACAGATCAGCAGCAACATGAAACAGATCAGCAGCAACATGAAACAGATCAGCAGCAACATGAAACAGATCAGCAGCAACATGAAACAGATCAGCAGCAACATGAAACAGATCAGCAGCAACATGAAACAGATCAGCAGCAACATGAAACAGATCAGCAGCAACATGAAACAGATCAGCAGCAACATGAAACAGATCAGCAGCAACATGAAACAGATCAGCAACATGAAACAGATCAGCAGCAACATGAAACAGATCAGCAGCAACATGAAACAGATCAGCAGCAACATGAAACAGATCAGCAGCAACATGAAACAGATCAGCAGCAACATGAAACAGATCAGCAGCAACATGAAACAGATCAGCAGCAACATGAAACAGATCAGCAGCAACATGAAACAGATCAGCAGCAACATGAAACAGATCAGCAGCAACATGAAACAGATCAGCAGCAACATGAAACAGATCAGCAGCAACATGAAACAGATCAGCAGCAACATGAAACAGATCAGCAGCAACATGAAACAGATCAGCAGCAACATGAAACAGATCAGCAGCAACATGAAACAGATCAGCAGCAACATGAAACAGATCAGCAGCAACATGAAACAGATCAGCAGCAACATGAAACAGATCAGCAGCAACATGAAACAGATCAGCAGCAACATGAAACAGATCAGCAGCAACATGAAACAGATCAGCAGCAACATGAAACAGATCAGCAGCAACATGAAACAGATCAGCAGCAACATGAAACAGATCAGCAGCAACATGAAACAGATCAGCAGCAACATGAAACAGATCAGCAGCAACATGAAACAGATCAGCAGCAACATGAAACAGATCAGCAGCAACATGAAACAGATCAGCAGCAACATGAAACAGATCAGCAGCAACATGAAACAGATCAGCAGCAACATGAAACAGATCAGCAGCAACATGAAACAGATCAGCAGCAACATGAAACAGATCAGCAGCAACATGAAACAGATCAGCAGCAACATGAAACAGATCAGCAGCAACATGAAACAGATCAGCAGCAACATGAAACAGATCAGCAGCAACATGAAACAGATCAGCAGCAACATGAAACAGATCAGCAGCAACATGAAACAGATCAGCAGCAACATGAAACAGATCAGCAGCAACATGAAACAGATCAGCAGCAACATGAAACAGATCAGCAGCAACATGAAACAGATCAGCAACATGAAACAGATCAGCAGCAACATGAAACAGATCAGCAGCAACATGAAACAGATCAGCAGCAACATGAAACAGATCAGCAGCAACATGAAACAGATCAGCAGCAACATGAAACAGATCAGCAGCAACATGAAACAGATCAGCAGCAACATGAAACAGATCAGCAGCAACATGAAACAGATCAGCAGCAACATGAAACAGATCAGCAGCAACATGAAACAGATCAGCAGCAACATGAAACAGATCAGCAGCAACATGAAACAGATCAGCAGCAACATGAAACAGATCAGCAGCAACATGAAACAGATCAGCAGCAACATGAAACAGATCAGCAGCAACATGAAACAGATCAGCAGCAACATGAAACAGATCAGCAGCAACATGAAACAGATCAGCAGCAACATGAAACAGATCAGCAGCAACATGAAACAGATCAGCAGCAACATGAAACAGATCAGCAGCAACATGAAACAGATCAGCAGCAACATGAAACAGATCAGCAGCAACATGAAACAGATCAGCAGCAACATGAAACAGATCAGCAGCAACATGAAACAGATCAGCAGCAACATGAAACAGATCAGCAGCAACATGAAACAGATCAGCAGCAACATGAAACAGATCAGCAGCAACATGAAACAGATCAGCAGCAACATGAAACAGATCAGCAGCAACATGAAACAGATCAGCAGCAACATGAAACAGATCAGCAGCAACATGAAACAGATCAGCAGCAACATGAAACAGATCAGCAGCAACATGAAACAGATCAGCAGCAACATGAAACAGATCAGCAGCAACATGAAACAGATCAGCAGCAACATGAAACAGATCAGCAGCAACATGAAACAGATCAGCAGCAACATGAAACAGATCAGCAGCAACATGAAACAGATCAGCAGCAACATGAAACAGATCAGCAGCAACATGAAACAGATCAGCAGCAACATGAAACAGATCAGCAGCAACATGAAACAGATCAGCAGCAACATGAAACAGATCAGCAGCAACATGAAACAGATCAGCAGCAACATGAAACAGATCAGCAGCAACATGAAACAGATCAGCAGCAACATGATGTGATTATTCTGGTTATTTATTCATGAGTCTAACAGCCTCAGGGTAGAAGCTGTTCCTCAGTCTAGTGGTTCTACATTTGATGCTCCTCAACCTCCGTCCTGAGGGGAGTGGGGCAAAGAGTGTGTGTGCTGGGTGAGTGAGGTCTTTCATGATGCAGGTGGCTCTTTTCCTGCATCTGGAGGTGTAAATGTCTGTGATGGTGGGGAGACTGACTCCAACAGACTTCTGTGCAGCCTTCACCACTCTCTGTAGAGCTTTCCTCTCTGCAACTGTGCAGCCTCCATGCCACACGTTGATGCTGGAGCACAGGATGCTCTCCACTGCACACCTGTAGAAGGAGGTGAGAACTGGGCTGCTCAGACCAGCTCGTCTCAGTCGTCTGAGGAAGTAGAGTCTCTGATGACCTTTCTTGATCAGGCTGGTGGTGTTGTTGCTCCAGCTGAGGTTATCGTTCAAGTGTACACCCAAGTACTTGGATTTGGAGACTGCAGGTGCTTCACCCACACCTGTCTCCACCCTCATTTCCCTCACCCTGGGCACTTGAGCAAGGCTCTTAACCACCACCATCTTCTCCCGCGGGCGCCGTAGCTGGCAGCTCTCTGCTCCACACAGAGGGCTGTGGTAGCTCGGTGGTCTGGGTTCAACTGTCCCCCTCTTACAATGCTGTTATTGCTAGTATCACTCAGCCCTCTGGGAATAGCAAACAACCATCAGGGTGCTAATGATCCATCGTTAGGCTGATGGTCCTCCTTGATCATGTGAGCAGCTGGTTCTGGATGTCAACAACAAACTGGTTGATCCACCATGAGAAGGTGCTATTTATAAGACTGAGTTTGTGGCAGCTCCTCAGACTGAAGAAGTCCTTTGGATAAAAGATGAAACATTTCAACAACAAGAATCCATCCAGAGGACCTGACTCAACGTTGTTGGAGGTGTTGTCTGAGTTTAACAAAGAAGTTAATGTGTTGTAACAAAAATAATGATTTAATAATAAATCACAGTTCATAAACTGATCATACACAAGGCAAATGTCTAAAGCAGTTAAACAATTCACACACACGTGAATAAAACAGAATCATAAAGCTCTCGCTCCGTGCGTTTGAAGCAATAAACAGCTCAATGCAAATAAGTGAAGTGACGACAGCACAAAGGTTCAGAACATCGAGTGCATGAACCACTGGGCAAAGTTTGAAGACGCCAGCGACACACTCTGGGCTCAGCCATTTGCTCATCAAGACAGTCAGAATCAAGATCAGTTTGTCTAAACTGGGACACACAAGAAGCTCAGTTAAAATAAAAATGGTGCTGAAATATGTCGTGTTAATGAAGTGAAGTTTTTGGGTGTCATCATCGATGATAAATTGACGTGGAAGCATCACATAAATTATGTTAGGACAAAGATGGCTAAATCCATTGCAGTATTATACAGAGTCAGAAACTTGTTCAATGACAAAGCTCTGTATTTAGAGAGTCAGAGAGTCTTTATTGTCATTTGCACCGCATGTGGTACATGTGATGAAAACAAGATTATGTACACGAGGTCCCAGTTACATCCAACAACAAATGCAAGAGAAAAACAGTAATAACATCTAGAATTAACTAAGAAAAACATCAACTAGTAATACACTAAGCCTAATATAGTGGGAATAAACAGCAGCACGAACATGAGTTTGTATGAGCAGATGGTCACAGATGAACACAGATGAACACAGCAACAAGAAAACAGATCAGCATCAGCATGATGTGATATTTTGCAGTGTTTATTTTTTATTTTATTTTTATTTATTCATGAGTCTAACAGCCTCAGGGTAGAAGCTGTTCCTCAGTCTAGTGGTTCTACACTTGATGCTCCTCAACTTATTTATTCCTCAATTTATTGTATAATACAATTATTGCTCCACATTTGATTAATTGTATTGTTGTTTGGGGGAAAGCTTGTAAAACATTTACAGAGCCTATTTTTTTGCTACAAAAAAGAGCTGTAAGAATAATCACTGGAAAACATTATTGTCACCCTTCTAACACATTATTTGATCAACTGAAATTATTGAAGTTCCATGACTTGGTGGATCATAATATTTTATTAGTTATGTATAGAGCTCATAAAGATGAACTGCCTGAAAATATTCAAATGCGTTTTGTTAAACGGCAAAGCTGTTATAATCTCAAGGGAATAGAAATATTTATTAAACCAAAATATAGAACCAGTTTGAAGGGTCGGTCAACCTCAATTCAAGGAATTGGATTATGGAATGGGTTGGAGATTGAAATAAAAAATGCAACAACAATGATTACATTTAAGAAAATTATTAAAAATGGACTATTGCAAAAATATAAATGAAATCCTGTTATGAATGTTACTTTGTAGTTCGATAATTATGGTGAATTGTTTCTTATTTTCCCCTCCCTGGGCTGCCACCTTACCATGGTGGAGGGGTTTGAGTGTCCCAATGATCCTAGGAGCTATGCTGTCAGGGGCTTCATGCCCCTAGTAGGGTCACCCAAGGCAGACAGGTCCTAGGTGAGGGACCAGACAAAGTGCAGCCCAAAAACCCCTATGATGAGTACAATAAATGGACTAAGTTTTCCCTCGCCCGGACGCGGGTCACCGGGGCCCCACTCTGGAGCCAGGCCCGGAGGTGGGGCACGCTGGCGAGCGCCTGGTGGCCGGGCTTTTACCCATGGAGCCCGGCCGGGCACAGCCCGAAGAGGAGACGTGGGTCCCCCTTCCCATGGGCTCACCACCTGTGGGAGGGGCCAAAGGGGTCGGGTGCAATGTGAGATGGGTGGTGGCCGAGGGCGGGGACCCTGGCGGTCTGATCCTCGGCTACAGAAGCTGGCCATTGGGACATGGAATGTCACCTCTCTGGTGGGGAAGGAGCCTGAGCTAGTGTGTGAGGTTGAGAGTTTCCGACTAGAAATAGTCGGACTCACCTCAACGCATGGCTCTGGCTCTGGAACCAGTTTCCTTGAGAGGGGTTGGACACTCTTCCACTCTGGAGTTGCCCCTGGTGAGAGGCGCCGAGCAGGAGTGGGCATACTGGTTGCCCCCCATCTTGGTGCCTGTACGTTGGGGTTCACCCCGGTGAACGAGAGGGTAGCCTCCCTTCGCCTACGTGTGGGGGGACGGGCTCTGACTGTTGTTTGTGCCTATGCGCCGAACGGCAGCTCAGACTACCCACCCTTTTTGGAGTCCTTGGAGGGGGTATTGGAGAGTGCGCCTCCTGGGGACTCCCTTGTTCTGCTGGGGGACTTCAACGCTCACGTGGGCAATGACAGTGAGACCTGGAGGGGTGTGGTTGGGAGGAACGGCCCCCCTGATCTGAACCCGAGTGGTGTTCTGTTGTTGGACTTCTGTGCTCGTCATGGATTGTCCATAACGAACACCATGTTCAGGCATAAGGGTGTCCATATGTGCTCTTGGCACCAGGACACCCTAGGTCGCAGTTCGATGATCGACTTTGTTGTCGTCTCATCTGATCTGCGGCCGCATGTCTTGGACACTCGGGTGAAGAGAGGGGCGGAGCTGTCAACTGACCACTACCTGGTGGTGAGTTGGCTCCGATGGTGGGGGAGGATGCCGGTCAGACCTGGCAGACCCAAACGTATTGTGAGGGTCTGCTGGGAACGTCTGGCAGAGTCTCCCGTAAGACGGAGCTTTAACTCCCACCTCCGGGAGAGCTTTGAACACGTTCCGAGGGAGGCGGGGGACATGGAGTCCGAGTGGGCCGTGTTCCGCGCCTCTATTGTCGAGGCAGCTTATCGGAGCTGTGGCCGCAAGGTTGTTGGTGCCTGTCGTGGTGGCAACCCTCGAACCCGGTGGTGGACACCGGCAGGTGAGGGATGCTGTCAGGCTGAAGAAGGAGTCCTATTGGGCCTTTTTGGCTTGTGGGACCCCGGAAGCAGCTGATAGGTACCGGCAGTCCAAGCGGCATGCGGCTCGGGTGGTTGCTGAGGCAAAAACTCGGGCGTGGGAGGAGTTCGGAGAGGCCATGGAGAATGACTTCCGTACGGCTTCGAGGCGATTCTGGTCCACCATCCGGCGTCTCAGGGGGGGAAAGAGGTACGCGACCAACACCATTTATGGTGGGGGTGGCGTGCTGCTGACCTCAACTCGGGATGTTGTGAGTCGGTGGGCGGAATACTTCGAAGACCTCCTCAATCCTACTGGCACGTCTTCCACTGAGGAAGCGGAGCCTGGGGACTTTGGGTCGGGCTCTCCAATCTCTGGTGCTGAGGTCGCCGAGGTGGTTAAAAAGCTCCGCGGTGGCAGGGCTCCGGGGTGGATGAGATTCGCCCGGAGTTCCTTAGGGCTCTGGATGTTGTGGGGTTGTGTTGGCTTACGCGACTCTGCAATATCGCGTGGACATCGGGGGCAGTTCCCTTGGATTGGCAGACTGGGGTGGTGGTTCCCCTATTCAAAAAGGGGGACCGTAGGGTGTGTTCCAACTATAGGGGGATCACACTCTTAAGCCTCCCTGGTAAGGTCTATTCAGGGGTTCTGGAGAGGAGGGTCCGTCGGATAGTCGAACCTCGGATTCAGGAGGAGCAGTGTGGTTTTCGTCCTGGTCGTGGAACACTGGACCAGCTCTACACCCTCAACAGGGTCCTGGAGGGTGCGTGGGAGTTTGCCCAACCAGTTTACATGTGCTTTGTGGACTTGGAGAAGGCATTCGACCGCGTCCCTCGGGGGGTTCTGTGGGGGGTACTCCGGGAGTATGGGGTACCAGGCCCTTTGATAAGGGCTGTTAGGTCCCTGTACGACCGGTGTCAGAGCTTGGTCCGCATTGCCGGCAGTAAGTCAGGCTCGTTTCCGGTGAGAGTTGGACTCCGCCAAGGTTGCCCTTTGTCACCGATTCTGTTCATAACTTTTATGGACAGAATTTCTAGGCGCAGCCAAGGTGTTGAGAGGATCCGTTTTGGTGACCTTAGAATCGCTTCTCTGTTTTTTGCAGATGATGTGGTCCTATTGGCTTCATCAGTTCGTGATCTACAGCTTTCACTGGAGCGGTTTGCAGCTGAATGTGATGCGGCCGGGATGAGGATCAGTTCCTCCAAATCCGAGGCCATGGTCTTGAGCCGGAAAAGGGTAGCATGCCCTCTCCGGGTCGGGGAGGAGGTCCTGCCCCAAGTGGAGGAGTTTAAGTATCTCGGGATCTTGTTCACGAATGAGGGAAAACTGGAGCGTGAGATCGATAGGCGGATAGGTGCAGCGTCCGCAGTGAAGCGGGCGCTGTACCGGTCTGTCGTGGTGAAGAGAGAGCTGAGTCAAAAGGCAAAGCTCTCAATTTACCGATCGATCTACGTTCCCACCCTCATCTATGGTCATGAGCTTTGGGTTATGACCGAAAGAACAAGATCTCGGATACAAGCGGCTGAAATGAGTTTTCTCCGCAGGGTGGCTGGACTCTCCCTTAGAGATAGGGTGAGAAGCTCAGTCATCCGGGAGGGACTCGGAGTAGAGCCGCTGCTTCTCCACATCGAGAGGAGCCAGTTGAGGTGGCTCGGGCATCTGGTTAGGATGCCTCCTGGACGCCTCCCTGGTGAGGTGTTCCGGGCATGTCCCACCGGGAGGAGACCCAGAGGAAGACCCAGGACACGCTGGAGGGACTATGTTTCTCGGCTGGCCTGGGAACGCCTTGGGATTCCCCCGGAGGAGCTGCTCCAAGTGGCTGGGGAGAGGGAAGTCTGGGCCTCCCTACTTAGGCTGCTACCCCCGCGACCCGACCCCGGATAAGCGGAAGAAGATGGATGGATGGATGTTTCTTATTTTTTGTTAATTAAAGTTGATTGTTGTTTGATTTGATTGATTGTAAGAGGGGGCAGTTAAAATAAGATTTTTTTTCTTCTTACTGCTACCCTTCATTTTATTTATGCGTTGTATATTTATTTCTGTGTTGTACAATGTTGTATAGTTTTGTATTTTATTATAAAATGAATGAATAAACTAAACTAAACTAAAAAACATTTACAACTATACCCAGAAACCTCCTCAGTTTCCCTTTAGCATCTTCTCTGAGCATTTAGAAACGAGAGACCTCACACATGAAACTGTCACTAATTAAAACAGAACTGTTTCTAAAACACCGAAAAACTGTTCTTGGGCTTTGGTCCGGCTCTGTGAACAAGAGCTTGAGCTCCTCAAGTCTGAAAATATCAGGTGAGAGGCCACTCAGGTGAGTTTGAGACCAAAGCTTCGTTCTTGTCTCGTTCTCAAGCACTGAGGAAGAGTCTCGTTAAGAGAAGAGTCTCGTTAAGAGAAGAATCTCATTAAGAGAAGAGTCTTGTTAAGAGTCTCGTTAAGAGAAGAGTCTCGTTAAGAGAAGAATCTCATTAAGAGAAGAGTCTTGTTAAGAGTCTCGTTAAGAGAAGAGTCTCGTTAAGAGAAGAATCTCGTTAAGAGAAGAGTCTTGTTAAGAGTCTCGTTAAGAGAAGAGTCTTGTTAAGAGTCTCGTTAAGAGAAGAGTCTTCTTAAGAGTCTCGTTAAGAGAAGAGTCTCGTTAAGAGAAGAGTCTCGTTAAGAGAAGAGTCTCGTTAAGAGAAGTCTCATTAAGGAAGAGTCTTGTTAAGAGAAGAGTCTTGTTAAGAGAAGAGTCTTGTTAAGAGAAGAGTCTCGTTAAGAGAATAGTCTCGTTAAGAGAAGAGTCTCGTTAAGAGAAGAGTCTCGTTAAGAGTTTTGTTAAGAGAAGAGTCTCGTTAAGAGAAGAGTCTCGTTAAGAGATGAGTCTCGTTAAGAGAAAAGTCTCGTTAAGAGAAGAGTCTCGTTAAGGGAAGAGTCTCGTCAAGAGTCTCGTTAAGAGAAGAGTCTCGTGAAGAGTCTCGTTAAGAGTTTCGTTAAGAGAAGAGTCTCGTTAAGAGAAGAGTCTCGTTTAGAGAAGAGTCTCGTTAAGAGAAGAGTCTCGTTAAGAGTCTTGTTAAGAGAAGACTCTCGTTAAGAGAAGAGTCTCATTAAGAGTCTCGTTAAGAGAAGACTCTCGTTAAGAGAAGAGTCTCGTTAAGAGTCTCATTAAGAGAAGACTCTCGTTAAGAGAAGAGTCTCGTTAAGAGTCTTGTTAAAAGAAGAGTCTCGTTAAGAGAAGAGTCTTGTTAAGAGAAGTCTCGTTAAGAGAAGAGTCTCGTTAAGAGTCTCGTTAAGAGAAGAGTCTCGTTAAGAGAAGAGTCTCGTTAAGAGAAGAGTCTCGTTAAGAGTCTCGTTAAGAGAAGAGTCTCGTTAAGAGTCTTGTTAAGAGAAGAGTCTCGTTAAGAGAAGAGTCTCGTTAAGAGAAGAGTCTCGTTAAGAGTTTTGTTAAGAGAAGAGACTTGTTAAGAGAAGAGTCTCGTTAAGAGAAGAGTCTCGTTAAGAGAAGAGTCTCGTTAAGAGTCTCGTTAAGAGAAGAGTCTCGTTAAGAGTCTCGTTAAGAGAAGAGTCTCGTTAAGAGTTTCGTTAAGAGAAGAGTCTCGTTAAGAGTTTCGTTAAGAGAAGAGTCTCGTTAAGAGTCTCGTTAAAAGAAGAGTCTCGTTAAGAGAAGAGTCTCGTTAAGAGAAGAGTCTCGTTAAGAGTCTCGTTAAGAGAAGACTCTCGTTAAGAGAAGAGTCTCGTTAAAAGAAGAGTCTCGTTAAGAGAAGAGTCTCGTTAAGAGAAGTCTCTCGTTAAGAGTCTCGTTAAGAGAAGACTCTCGTTAAGAGAAGAGTCTCGTTAAAAGAAGAGTCTCGTTAAGAGAAGAGTCTTGTTAAGAGAAGAGTCTCGTTAAGAGAAGAGTCTCGTCAAGAGTCTCGTTAAGAGAAGAGTCTCGTCAAGAGTCTCGTTAAGAGAAGAGTCTCGTTAAGAGTTTCGTTAAGAGAAGAGTCTCGTTAAGAGAAGAGTCTCGTTTAGAGAAGAGTCTCGTTAAGAGAAGAGTCTCGTTAAGAGTCTTGTTAAGAGAAGACTCTCGTTAAGAGAAGAGTCTCGTTAAGAGTCTCGTTAAGAGAAGACTCTCGTTAAGAGAAGAGTCTCGTTAAGAGTCTTGTTAAAAGAAGAGTCTCGTTAAGAGAAGTGTCTTGTTAAGAGAAGAGTCTCGTTAAGAGAAGATTCTCGTTAAGAGTTTTGTTAAGGGAAGAGTCTCGTTAAGAGAAGAGTCTCGTTAAGAGAAGAGTCTCGTTAAGAGAAGAGTCTCGTTAAGAGTCTTGTTATGAGAAGAGTCTCGTTAAGAGAAGAGTCTTGTTAAGAGAAGAGTCTCGTTAAGAGAAGAGTCTCGTCAAGAGTCTCGTTAAGAGAAGAGTCTCGTCAAGAGTCTCGTTAAGAGAAGAGTCTCGTTAAGAGTTTCGTTAAGAGAAGAGTCTCGTTAAGAGAAGAGTCTCGTTTAGAGAAGAGTCTCGTTAAGAGAAGAGTCTCGTTAAGAGTCTTGTTAAGAGAAGACTCTCGTTAAGAGAAGAGTCTCGTTAAGAGTCTCGTTAAGAGAAGACTCTCGTTAAGAGAAGAGTCTCGTTAAGAGTCTTGTTAAAAGAAGAGTCTCGTTAAGAGAAGTGTCTTGTTAAGAGAAGAGTCTCGTTAAGAGAAGATTCTCGTTAAGAGTTTTGTTAAGAGAAGAGTCTCGTTAAGAGAAGAGTCTCGTTAAGAGATGAGTCTCGTTAAGAGAAGAGTCTCGTTAAGTTTTTTTTTTTTTTTTCCCATTTATAGATGGCCTCCCTTCACACCTTATAGCCATCCTCTCACTCCAATATGTATTTATTTTTTTTTAATAGAGAGAAAGAAAGAAAAGAGAAAGTGAGACAACAAAACAACAATTATCCACAAAAAGAGCACAAGGCAAACACACCAAACCTCCGTCCACAATCCTGCAAAGCACATGACAGAACACAGCAACGAAACATACAAGCATAAAGACTGATAATATTCATGACCTTGCATTAGATTTCTATATATAAACATACCCATACCTACAAATATATATACAGTATACATACATATATATTTATATTCATTTATATACCCATCTACATATATCTACATATACATCCCTGCATCCATTTGTGTGTGGTTGTGAGCATGCATAAGTGAATAAGGTTCCTCCAATAGAACATTTAGTAGCGATTGTGAAGTATCAGAGATCTGTCCCCCCAAAGCCCGAGACAGACGAAAGGGCGATCAAAGCCCAAGACCCCAGGAAGGACCCCGAGCCCAGAGTCCCCAGGACCACCCGAACAGGACGAGCCACTCGTCCACTCCCCAGATCCGACCAAGGGGAAGAACCGGACGAACCCCACCAGGGACCACACACAATGACCCCCCGGGGTCAACAGCGACAAATGCACAGGCCCCCGCCAGAGCCCGCCGCACCGACGTAGCCCCAAGGCCGGACACCGACGCT
The DNA here is from genome assembly GCA_038048925.1 of Garcialebias charrua. Taxonomy (NCBI): domain Eukaryota; kingdom Metazoa; phylum Chordata; class Actinopteri; order Cyprinodontiformes; family Rivulidae; genus Garcialebias; species Garcialebias charrua. The sequence continues at coordinate 17,893 of JBBPBX010008426.1, read as the reverse complement.
CGGGCACCGGGGACGCCCACCCCTCAGGCCCAGACCCGACAGGACCAGAGGACCCGAGCCCCGCCAGGCAGCCACCAGGCCGAGCCGACCAACGCCCAAGCGCCCAGCCCCAGATAGTGAGGGTCCCAAGCACGCCCGCAGGCAGAGGAACACCCACCAGGGGGCCACGTGGCAGGAGCGCGACACTAGGTAGCCTTAGAAGTATCAGAGAGGGGGCAGTCCAAGTCCCAGCCTGACACTTAAGAGTCTCGTTAAGAGAAGAGTCTCGTTTAGAGAAGAGTCTCGTTAAGAGAAGAGTCTCGTTAAGAGTCTTGTTAAGAGAAGACTCTCGTTAAGAGAAGAGTCTCGTTAAGAGTCTCGTTAAGAGAAGACTCTCGTTAAGAGAAGAGTCTAATTAAGAGTCTCGTTAAGAGAAGACTCTCGTTAAGAGAAGAGTCTCGTTAAGAGAAGAGTCTCGTTAAGAGAAGAGTCTCGTTAAGAGTTTCGTTAAGAGAAGAGTCTCGTTAAGAGTCTCGTTAAAAGAAGAGTCTCGTTAAGAGAAGAGTCTCGTTAAGAGAAGGGTCTCGTTAAGAGAAGAGTCTCGTTAAGAGAAGAGTCTCGTTAAGAGAAGAGTCTCGTTAAGAGTCTCGTTAAGAGAAGACTCTCGTTAAGAGAAGAGTCTCGTTAAAAGAAGAGTCTCGTTAAGAGAAGAGTCTCGTTAAGAGAAGAGTCTCGTTAAGAGAAGAGTCTCGTTAAGAGTTTCGTTAAGAGAAGAGTCTCGTTAAGAGTCTCGTTAAAAGAAGAGTCTCGTTAAGAGAAGAGTCTCGTTAAGAGAAGGGTCTCGTTAAGAGAAGAGTCTCGTTAAGAGAAGAGTCTCGTTAAGAGAAGAGTCTCGTTAAGAGAAGAGTCTCGTTAAGAGAAGAGTCTCGTTAAGAGTCTCGTTAAGAGAAGACTCTCGTTAAGAGAAGAGTCTCGTTAAGAGAAGAGTCTCGTTAAGAGAAGAGTCTCGTTAAGAGAAGACTCTCGTTAAGAGAAGAGTCTCGTTAAGAGTCTCGTTAAGAGAAGAGTCTCGTTAAGAGAAGAGTCTCGTTAAGAGAAGAGTCTTGTCAAGAGTCTCGTTAAGAGAAGAGTCTCGTTAAGAGTTTCGTTAAGAGAAGAGTCTCGTTAAGAGAAGAGTCTCGTTAAGAGAAGACTCTCGTTAAGAGAAGAGTCTCGTTAAGAGAAGAGTCTCGTTAAGAGTCTCGTTAAGAGAAGAGTCTCGTTAAGAGAAGAGTTCGTTAAGAGAAGAGTCTCGTTAAGAGAAGAGTCTCGTTAAGAGAAGACTCTCGTTAAAAGAAGAGTCTCGTTAAGAGAAGAGTCTCGTTAAGAGAAGAGTCTCGTTAAGAGAAGAGTCTCGTTAAGAGAAGAGTCTCGTTAAGAGAAGAGTCTCGTTAAGAGAAGACTCTCGTTAAGAGAAGAGTCTCGTTAAGAGAAGAGTCTCGTTAAGAGAAGAGTCTCATTAAGAGAAGAGTCTCGTCACGCCTCTACTCTTGAGACATTCGGACCAAACACCGCACGGCGTGTGGGTCGGCCCGTTCCCTGGCGGATGGTTTCCAGAGCGCCATGTAAGGAGCTGGTGTTGAAGCTGGACGGGCCGGAGCAGAACTCTGCGAGGTTAAATCTGGTAACTTCAGTGTTTAGGAAACAAACAGGCAGATCCTGAACAGGAAGCTGGGTTCACTGGGACACCGGATCAGAACCGTCAAACTTTCATACTAATCCCCACAGTGTGTTTCTAACATCCGAGGCGTCGACAGAAGAATGTGTTAAAAGAAGAACACGTTAAAACTAAGGCTGTTAAAGTTAATGCTTTAACTCATGAGATTAATGTAAACAGATTAATGCATTAATATTACATAATGCAGATTAATCACATTACCTTTTTTGAACTATAAAAGACTCTACCCTGCGCCGGTAGAGCTGTCATTTCTAACCTGAACCTGAAGCTCAGCCGACCCGTATTCGGCCGGGCGCTCCATAATGTGTGTGTGTGTGTGTATGTGTGTGTGTGTGTGTGGCCGCTGATCATGTTACACAAGTGGACTTTACATTCATTTGAAATGCAGAAAAAAAGTATTTCTATATATGTATATACCGGTATATTTTGGTCTAAAAGTTACTGATATTGTGGGCTTACTCTATTGTTTACATGTTTTCATCACATACATGACAATGAGACATTTAACATCGTTTGAAACAAAATTACTTCTTTAAACCTTGCAGAGTATGGAAAACTGGTTTAAGACAATAAAACGTTTTCTTCAACATTTTATTGAAAACCGTCATATTTACATTTCAAGCATACAAAGTTACCGGTAAGCATTGTGATTAATCTGATAATCACAGCCCCCAGAGTGTGATTAATCAGATTAACAATTTTAATCTTTTGACAGCTCTAGTTAAAACACTTTGCTCAAGCGTGAGCGGACAGTCTGCTCTGTTAACCGGTCTGTTAACCGGTCCAGTACCTGCTGCGACCAGACACCAACACGAAGGTGGTTCCGCTTCTGTTCAGACTAAAACTCTGCAAAGAAGCTCAGTGTTTCAGTCTGGATGTCAACAATTAAGTTCAGGTGGAAAAATGTCCAGAAAAAAGTACAATTCACCAAAATAAAAGCCCTGAGTGGACTTCAACATGGCTGAGTGCTGCTCTAAATACATGACTTTTATTTTTTAAACCCTGTTTGAGTCCATTATGATTTTTTCAGTTCAACTACAAGAGTCTCCACAGAGAGGAAGACCAGTAACGGATGAAAAACATTTGAGACATCTGCCAATCTTTACAGCAGTGGCAGCAGATTCACCCTGAAGGTCAGACCATGCAATGACTCTACAGGCCTCAGTCAGCAGGTCAAAGGTCATGACCTCATATCTAAAAAAACAACATGGCCACACATCTGAGGTTTAGAAAGATTCACCTGGAGAAACCACGAGACTTCTGGACCAAACCCGACCAGAGGACAGATGTTTACCCAGAATGCACTGCAGAAAAACAGTTCCTCCAGCTGTCAGCTGATGGTTCAGGCTCCTGTCAGTCACTGACTGGACCAGAACCAGAGCACAGGACAGATGTTTACCCAGAATGCATCTCATGCCAACTAGGAATGGTCATTTTTGAGTAAATTCTCATTAGATTATGAATATAGAATAACTCATGGGCTTCAGGTGCAGAGAAGTGTGCTGCAGCTAGTCCTGCTGGCAGGGAGGCCAACAAGATGAGCATGTACTGACAGTAGAGCTGAGCTAACCCAGGACCATAAAGTCCACTTTGTGTTCCTTTCAAAGTAAAGTGCAAAGGCAGAAAACAGACTCTGATTCTCAAAGTTTTTATTTTTTATTTTTTATTTAAATGAGACCAAAAAAATAATTTTCTAAAAAATTTCCACAACGAACCAACTCGGTGCGTCAGTACCAGGTGCTGGTGTGAAAACTCCCAGCTGTCAGCACGGAGGTGGAGGCTGATGGTTCGGACTCCTGTCAGTCACTGACTGGACCAGAACTCCTCTTGAAAGGTTCTGGAGTCCAACAGCTGAAGCTTGGACCAAACTGGGTCCAACAGAACCATGACCCAGAACACAGCAGCTGATCTAACAGAACGGGTCAGAAAGACCAGAACCAGCGGTCCAGTCAAAGACCAGAACCTGAACCGGACTGACTGTGGTGGACCTTCAGGGAGCTGAGCAGGACCCTCCATGATGGAAAGACGAGTGGACCAGAACTCCTCTTGAAGGGTTCTGGAGTCCAACAGCTGAAGCTTGGACCAAACTGGGTCCAACAGAACCATGACCCAGAACACAGCAGCTGATCTAACAGAACGGGTCAGAAAGACCAGAACCAGCGGTCCAGTCAAAGACCAGAACCTGAACCGGACTGACTGTGGTGGACCTTCAGGGAGCTGAGCAGGACCCTCCATGATGGAAAGACGAGTGGACCAGAACTCCTCCAGAACCAGGAGAGAGACTGATGAAGTCCTGCAGAGGACCACAGAGGGTTCTGGTTCTGGTTCTGAAGGAGGTTCTGCTGGAGTTTTCCATAATGATTCAGCCAAACCACCGTGTGTAAACAAATCAGTCGTCTGCAAATGTTCATGCAAATGTGTCTGAGCCGAGGTTCTGAGGCCCGGCGGTCCCACCAGCACCGGCTCGTAGTTTAAAGAAAACCAGGAGGTGCGGAACGTCCACGGGTAAAATATGAACATTTAAACAATTTTTAACTATTTAAAACTATTTAAAACTATTTAAACTATTTAAACAAATTAAACATTTTAAACAATTTAAACAATTTAAACTATTTAAAAAAAATACGTTTCATCACTTCTTTCACACTGTGCGTAAGTTTTAAACATTTTCTCAGCTGCTTCAATAAAACAAGATTGAAAATATTATTTTCATCCAAACGCGAGTGAATGTCTGTCCATCCATCCATCCATTCATCATCCATCCATCCATCCATCATCCATCCATCATCCATCCATCCATCATCCATCCATCCATCCATCATCCATCCATCCATCCATCCATCATCCATCCATCATCCATCCATCATCCATCCATCCATCATCCATCCATCAACCATCATCCATCCATCATCCATCCATCATCCATCCATCCTCCACCCATCCATCATCCATCCATCATCCATCCATCATCCATCATTCATCCATCCATCCATCCATCATCCATCCATCCATCCATCATCCATCCATCCATCATCCATCACTCATTCATCCATCCATCATCCATCCATCATCCATCCATCATCCTCCTCTTGTTTTGGACTCAGGTCTTGGGGGCAGCATCTTGAACAGGGAGGTCCAGACATCTCTCTCCACAGCCTCTTCCAGATGTTCTGGGTGACTCCAAAGAGTTCTCTCAGTTGGCCTGGGTCTTCCCAGGGGTCTCTTCCTGGATGGGCAAACTCCCATGACCCCTCGAGGACCCTAGTGAGAGTAAAGAGCTGGTCCAGTGTTCCAAGGCCAGGACAGAACTCACATTGTTCCTCCTGGATCTGAGGTTTGACCAACAATCTGACTCTCTTCTCCCGTACGCCTGAACAGACATTACCAGGGAGACTAAGGAGAGTGATGCCCCATGATGCCCCTGTAATTGAAGCACACCCTCCAGTCCCCCTGTTTGAAGAGGGGAACCACCACCCCAGTCTGTCAATCAAATGGCACTGCCCCCGATGTCCACGCAATGTTGCAAAGGCGTTTCAACCAAGACAACCCCACAACATCCAGAGCCTTAAGGAGATCAGGGTAGATCTCATCTGGAGCCCTGCCACCTCTGGGGTTTTTAACGACCTCGGTGACCTCTGACAGGGTTATGGACAGGCAAACCCCGAAGTCCCCCGACTCCGCTTGCTCCATTCCTCCAGATGTGCTGGTGGGATTGAGAAGATCTGAGAAGTATTCCTTCCACCTCTCGACGACATCACTGGTTGAGGTCAACAGTAGCCCACCTTCACTGAACACAGTGTTGGTAAAGAGCTTCTTTCCTCTCCTCAGCTGCTTGACGGTTTACCAGAATCTCCTCGGAGCCAACTGAGAATCTTTATCCAAGGTCTCATCGAACTCCTCACACATCTGCGACTTTGCTTCAGCAACAGCTAAAGCTGCGGACCGTTTGGCTCTCCGGTACTCCTCAGCTGCCTCCGGAGTCCCGCCAGCCAACAACAACTGATGGGACTTCTTCGGCTTGACACCCTCCCTAACCTGGAGTGTCCACCACGGAGCTCGTGGAGTGTCCACCACGAGAAGCACCAACAACCTTGTGGCTACAGCTCAAGGCAGCCACCTCAACAAGTGAGGTGTGGAACATGGCCCACTCGGACTCAATGTCCCTGCCTCAGCTGGGATGTGGTTAAAGCTCTCCCTGAGGTGTGAGTTGAAGATGTTTCTGACAGGATCTTCTGCCAGGCGTTCCCAGCAAACCCTCACTTCACGTTTGGGTCTACCGGGTCTGTCCGGCATCTTTCCCTGCCATCTGATCCAACTCACCACCAGGTGGTGATCAGCTGACAGCTCAGCTCCTCTCTTCGCCCGAGTGTCCAAAACAAACGGCTGCAAATCAGATGACACGACTACAAAGTCAATCGTCGATCTACAACCTAGGGCGTCCTGGTGCCAAGTGCACTTATGGACACCCTGATGTTTGAACATGGTGCTTGTGATGGACATACTATGACCAGCACAGAAGTCCAACAACAACAGAATACTGCTCGGGTTCAGATCAGAGAAGCCGTTCCTCCCATTCATGCCCCCCCGGTCACACTGTCATCACCCACGTGGGCATTGAAGTCCCCCAGCAGAATAAAGGAGTCCCCAGCTGGTGCACCTTCCAGCACCCCCGCAGACAAAGGACTCCAAGAAGGCCGGATACTCTGAACTGCCGTTGTGTGTGTAGGCACAAACAACAGTCAGATCCCCACGGGTAGAGACTCGGTCCCCAGGCGCTCGCCGACGAGCCCCGCCCCCAGGCCTGGCTCCAGGATGGGGCTCACGTCCAGACAAGGGACATGGAGCTCCTTGATTTGTGTTGTCCATCAAATGTCTTCTGAATCTCTCTTTGTCTGGCCTGTCACTCAGAAACAACGAGCGACACGAGTGGATGTTCCTGCAGTCAACTCTTCTTCTTTGTTACATTTTAATTGTGTTTGTTTCTCTGAACCTTGTTTTCTTGAAACCAGCGCTCGGTTCTGACCCACCTCACGGTCACTGTCAGGATGCTTCTGTCAACAAAACACCAACAAATAAATAAATAAACAATCAACTCGGAGTCCCCGGAGCATTCTGTCCGAATGAGCCTACGTGTTAATGTCGGAGAAAAATTGAACGATTACTGAACAGACGCAAGTAGGGGTGCGAATCTTTCAGTGTCTGGAGAATTGATTCGATTCTGATTTTTGATGCACCGATTCGATTGAAAATCGATTTTCGATTCTAAAACGATTTTCAATTGAAATCATGAAAAGATTAAACAATAATGTAAACATTTATTTAAAACAATAATGTATGCTTGTAGCAAACATTAACAATGTCAAATAATACAGTATAAATACAGCAGATGGGTGTATGAATAGAATGCAGCAGCTTTAATGGGGTCCCAGAGGTCACTGTTGTCTTTATCCAGCAATCACTGTGCGAGAGGCAGGGGACACCTGGACATGTCTCCAGTCCATCACTAATAATTCAAAATACAAACATGAACAAAGATTTCAGCATAAACATTTAACTCAAAATACTGTAGACTTCAAAATCATATTGCATTCATCCATGTTTCAAATGTGTATGGATAGATTTTGTTTGAAAGATTTATTTGGTAAATCTTTTCAACAAAAGCATCTATCCATCGTCTTTACCCGCTTTATCTTTATCGGGTCCTGGAGGTCACTTGTTCAGGTCAGATTTCTTCTTCTTTCTGCCACCTTTCATTTTATGTATTCTTTCATATACTATGATGTATGGTTTTATTTTCTTTATCTTTTGGGTTTTAATGAAAAAAAAAAAGATTTTGGGGCTTTTAGAATTGATTCTGAATAGCCAGGACTAAGAATCTTGATTCTTTTTAAAAATCGATTTTTTTTCCTGCACCCCTAGACGCAAGTGTTTCTCATCGCACGTCAAACTCTGTTTTCAGTGTTTCAGACTTTTATTGTGAAGGACTGAAACAAGTTCTGTGAGTTTTACACAAATAAACCACACCTCAGGCGTGCAGTAACAAACTCTAAAAATAAAGTAAAAGGTATTTATTGGGGTCCAGGAGTCCAGCAGGGTCACCTGCTCTGTGTTCAAAGACGTTTTCCATATTTAATATTTCCACTCGTTTCTCACGGTGTGGTCCTGGCGCTGTACGGTGGCGACGTGTTCCTGTGGTTCACTGAACTGTGTCAAAGTTTTCAGACGTTTGGTTTGAAGCAGGATGTTTTTCTCTGAGCAGCTAGTGGGTGGTGTTCTCGGGCCTCCAGGTGTTTCCAGGTGTGTTCCTGTCAGACTGCTTCACTCGCTCCCCTCAGGCGTGTTGACTCGAGTCTTTAGAGGCTTCTTCGGCTGAGCAGCAGAAATCATTTTGTTTCGCGTCGGAACTGAAGCAGGAAACAGAACGAGCCGTCAGAGCCGCAGGAGCTCAAACGGATTCGTTTAGAGTAAAACGGCCGTTGATAATAATAATAACTTTTATTTATAACGCACTTTACATTAAACAAATCTCAAAGTGCGTTGAGTCCCGTTCCGGTCGTTTCGTCGTTTTGTTTTCTGCTGCGGCAGAATTTGACTATGAAAATCACGTTTCCCTCGCCCGGCAGGTAGACTCTGTTCAGACTAGGGGCGCAACAAAAAAATCTATTTTTTAAAGAATCTAGATTCTTAGTCCTGGCGATTCAGAATCAATTCTAAAAGCCCCAAAATCGATTTTTTTACATTAAAACCCAAAAGATAAAGAAAATAAAACCATATCTTATAGTATATGAAAGAATACATAAAATGAAAGGTGGCAGAAAGAAGAAGAAATCTTATTTTATCTGCCCCTTTTTTCAAAAACAAAACAAGTTCAAGCAATCAATTCAAACAATAATCTTCTATAAGTAACAGAGCAAAAAGCTAATATTGGTTATTTAAGTTACAGAATTTAATGCATTCCTGTATTATTTGTTCCTATTTTTGGTATAAATATCAAACGATGCAAAAAATTGCAAAAAATTTGATACAATAAGGAACCTAAAATTATTGTTTTAAATACCATATTTTCTGGAATATAGGTTGCACCTGAATATAGGTCGCATTGTCCAATTATTGCCAAAGAATTGGAAAAATCCATATATAGGTTGCACCTACGTCAAAATGTGGACCGTGTTTGGCTCTGCTTCAAATGTCTCTTCCACAGGAGCGCACAGCAAGGCTTTTAAGAAGATTAACACTTAAAAACAATTAATTGTTTGATAAAAAATTATAGCAAATATGTGTCTGAGCTGAACTTTTCTTTAATAAATTAATAATTTTAGCAGGATAAACACCTAAAAAATATATTTGTTAGCTGACATTATTGTAAGAGTGTGTCTCAGTTTAATTTTTGTTAATAAATGATTACAAATCAGCTTATTTAAAAAAAAAGCCATAAATAGGTCTCACCTGAATATAGGTCGCAGGGCATGCAAAAATGATAAAAAGCCGTGACCTATATTCCGGTAAATACGGTAATGTTCTATTTGTTTAAATTGTTGTTTATTCTTTTCAGCTTGTCGGTTACAAAACTGAAACTAAATTTCTAAAAAAGCTAAGTCTGGTCCTCTGGACATTCAAAAAACAAAACAAAAAACAAACAACAAAAAAATGTAGAAACGTTTCGTCTTTCGTCTGAAAGACTTCCTCAGTCTGAGGTGCTAAAGGGTACTCCGGTTTCCTCCCACAGACCAAAAAACATGCATGTTAGTCTGATTGGTGACTCTAAATTGACCCTAGGTGTGAGTGAGACAGGTCCCTCTTGTAAATGAGTCCCCGTGACTCAACGAGGCTAGCCTGTATAAATAAAGGTTGAATGAATAAATGAAAAAGTTCAGCTCAGTCTTATAAATTTCTGAAACTAAATTTATGACCATTTTAATAGAAAAATCGTTTCTGAATCAAAAATCGTTATCGAAAAATCGATTTTGAATCGAATCGTGACACCAAAAATCGGAATTGAATCGATTCTCCAGACACTGAGAGATTTGCACCCCTAGTTCAGACGTCCCTGACAACAAATGGGCAGCAGCAGCCGAACGTTCTGCAGGAAACATGTGAGAAACAGCCGAAATGTTTCAACCTAACCACGACGGGAGGACGAGACCTGAAGAGAACACGCAGATGAACTTCAGACGTGTTTCCAGAGACACGAGAAGAATCAGACGTTAAACTGCAGGTTTATTTTTCCTGCAGGACGTCAAGACGTTACGTTCTGTTGAGTTACAGGGCGGAGCAGGAATATTTGCTTTGCTCCGGCTGAAAAGAGACGAGGCAGAAGAAGAAACGAGAAGAAAACCCAAAGAAAGCAAGAACACGTGCTCACACAACCAAAGAGCCTCGGACGTTGAACCAAACCATGAATCAGTTTCAAACTCGTTGAGATGAAGCCTCCAGTTCATCTACTGGTCAAAACAGAACCATAAAAAACACCCAGTTCAGTCAAATTTAAAACTCAGACTGTCCCGAACACTTTGAACACGTTTGTTCAAAATAAACTCGTTTTTTAGAGATTTCTGAGCCTGCAATAAAAGTTTTAATGACTTCACTCCTTCAGGGCCTTAGTTTAAAAAAATCCACTACAGTATTTAGTTTGTTACTTTAAATAAGACAGTTTTGATGGTAATTTATGAAGAAATAAAATATATTATTTCTCTGTGAACACCCAAAAACAAATAAATACATTTTATCTTATTTTTTTTCTAAATCTAGTCCAGAGTTTTCTTTACAGCCCAACTAAACAGTTGTGTTGACAACATGCGAGGCCGGACTCCACAGGATCATGTGATGGATTCTTCCAGGTGAGGTCACCCCCGTCTGTGATCTTTACAGCGTCCCTCAAACATAAAAGAGGAGCATCACCTGGGGGCTAATATAAAAATATGAAGTATGAAGCTCGGGGTAAAATTAAAAGACATTACTGAAAGTAATGCATTAAGTTATGATCTGACGTGGAATTAAAATATGCATTTATAAGAGATTTCAATGTGGTCAGTTTCCCCCCAAGTGACCACTAGGGGGCAGTAAAGCTAGATTTATACTCGACGCGTCGTGCAGTGCTCCAGGGTGTGCGCGCCAAAAGTGACGCAATATCACCGTCCCCGCCCCTGCGCGTAGACCCCGCGCGTCGGTTTGGCGTGTCGTGCACCTCCAAATTTTTGAAACTCCACAAGGCTAGTGCGCGCGCCGTGGCCACTACTGAATTGATTGACAGGTCGGGTGGGGACCTCACCCGACAGCCTTCACACTCTTCACGCCAGAGCCTGCAGCTGTCTGCGCCGCTGTGGTCGTGGAGACGGCGTCGCAACGCATGGAGGAATGTTTTGTGACACAAATGTATTAAATTCCCCTTCTTCATCCCAGATCTGGACTTTTCTTTTGTTTGTTTTTTGCCAAAAGTCAAGTGATCGCTTCCTCCTCCGCAGACTCCATGCATTAAAACCGCAAGACACAATAACTGTTGTTCTATTATGATTTGCTCGTCTAATAAAGACAACAGTTCAGCACGCGAGCAGAAAACCATTTTTTTGTTGTTGTGTGACGTCAAACAGTTCTTCTGCGGTAGATTTCTTCTTCTACACCCTTTCTTGCAACATATGCACAGGTTTTAGAGGGTACTGCCACCTGCTGGTCCGTAAAAGAACAGCACTTTGCCATGCGCCGCCGTGCATCAACTATAAACACAGCGGCGACACTGTAAACGCATGAAGCCGCACGGCTCAGTGCGCGCGCTCCAGCCAGCAGAGCAAAGCGCGAGTACCGTACTTTTCGGCGTATAACACGCAGTTTTTTTTACTCATTTGAATGTCCTGCAGATTATACGCCGAAGCGTGTTATTTATGAATTTTTTTCCCATATTTTTAGACCCATTTTGGCTCTGATATCGCCGTTTTTCATTTTGGGCAAAAAATGGTGCAGTACCACTTTTGTCCGCTAGGGGGTCACTTCCAGAGGCGTACACCAACCGTTTCTAGCTCATGTGTCCGAAAAAAGCCTCCTCTGGTCGGACTGACTCTGTCGCTGCCCGGCCTCCTGCTCTGGAGCTAACCACTGTTAGCTGTGTTGTTAGCTGTGTTGTTAGCTGTGTTTTTTTAGCAAGATAACTCATAAACCACACAGTGGATTTTCTTGAAACTTACAGAGCGTAATTATTTGGTGGTCATTTACAAACTGTTGCTGCAGAAGATATTTAGAGCTAAAAAAATCGCTCTTTTAGCTTTGTTGTTAGCAGTATAGCTACCGCAAACAGATACCTATTGTTTAGATAAACAGCTCTTAAACCACTCAACGGATATTTTTTAGGCTTTCAGAGTGTAATTATATGGGTTTCATTTACAAACTGTCGACCTGTATAAGACATTTGAGATAAAATTAAATTTTTTATAATTTATTTTATAGTAGCGCATGCAACCATTTGGAAGACGTCAAACCGAAACAATTTAAATTCAGCAGATTTGAACATTTTGTGAATTGATTAAGGAACGGTTAAGCTCAGGAACCCTTGTGCTATAATGTCAGCTAAGAAATATATTTTTTCTCAGCAAAGAAATAATTGTTTTGCCGTGTTAATCTTGTAAATTCCTTTGTGCCGGCTCGCTTCTGTGGCCGCCATTTTCAGCAGGGCAAATGAGGCGCTGACGCGTCGCGTAGCGGTGACGCATAACAGATGCGTCTTATAGGGGGAAGCGTGTTATTTATGGATTTTTCCAATTTATTGACAATAATTGGACAAAGAAGGTTATGGTAAATAAAAATGGTAAATGGAGCTTATTTATATAGCGCTTTCCAGCCCCATGTGAGGAGCCCCAAAGCGCTTTACAATACGAGCCATCCACCCATTCATACACACATTTATACGGTAGCGGCAGACTGCCATGCAAGGCGCTTATACACAGAAGTGTGTTAAACGCTGAAAAGTACGGTATAACTCGGCCTTGATGGTACTGAGAGGTCTCAGGAGAATTTAAAACATCCTTCATCTTTTACCCGCTTCGTCCTTTTTGGGTCGTGGGGGGGTCACTGGTGTCCATGTCCAGGAGTCACAGTGTGAGAGGTGGGGGACACCCTGGACTGGTCTCAGTCCATGCAATTCCATTCATTATTTAAATGTTTTAATTTAATCTAATAATCCTGTACATATGATTGTTAATGGTCTGTTCCTCTTCATGTGTCTCTTGTACACGAGTCCTCGAGGTTCAGTGAGACTCACCTGAATAAATGTTGCTGTGTTCACTCGTCCTCATCTGCTCACACTACTACTACTACTACTACTACTACTACTACTACTACTACTACTACTACTACTACTACTACTACTACTACTACTAATAATAATAATAATAATAATAATAATAATAATAACAATAATAATAATAATAATAACAATAATAACAATGTGTTGTCATCATTTATGTTCCATACAATGGTGAAACTGGCTCTCTGCATTTCACCAACCCACCACCAGGTGGAGCAGTGGGCAGCTATGGAAAGCACCGGGGAGCAACTGGGGATCAGGTGTTCTGCTCAGAGACACCATGAGACGTGCAACGACTGGATCGAGCCCTGGACCTTCGGCTCCGTGTCAGCTGCCCCGCCTCTACACCACCTCGTCCCCACCCCATATTTTAGTTTAGTGTTTTTCTTATTCTTTTACATTTTACTGTTGGATGTACGTGGACACTGTTTGTTCCACCACATGACATGAGATGTGGTGGAACAATTCCACGCAACAAACCGTGACGTAAACCTGACGACAGTGGAAACAAATGTTAAGTACATGTATTTATTTAGTATTTCTTTGTCATTTTTAAAGACCGTGTAAAGTGAAATTAAATGTGTGTTTTTAGTTTGTCACATGGCATAAATATGTGTTATTAATCACCCATATAAATCTGACTGATTAAAAACATTGTTTACCTTATAAAATTAAGTCTCAAAAATCATGAAAAAACATGATTTTGCCTTGCCCTGGAACGCTGGGGGCGTGTCAGTGCGTGGGCGTGGTTTCAGCGCAGCTGCGCTCGTGTCCTGCCCCCTGAGCTGACTGTGTGGAGAGGCAGACAGCAGAGCCAGTAAACCTGCTCTGTTTTTATCTGAGTTCTGTCTGTAACAGCAGCTACTTTTTCCAAGAGTTACGCTGTTTTTGTAAATAGTTTTCTTGTGTGTTTTTAAAGGTGCTATGTGTAACTTTCTGTAGAGTGCAGAACTTAGAAAAAATTTCAACAGGCAAAGCGTTCTGATCCCTCCCCCTCAGAGCCATATATGGCTCTGAGGGGGAGGCTCTGCTGAAATTCAAATTCAAGCTCTGTTTTTATTGGCTGGTTAACGGTGGGTCACTCTGTGTTTTTAGTGTTTTTATAAATGCTGATAGAGAAGCAAGGGGACTATAGTTTTTTTCAGAGATTACTTTGTCTAACATCAGTCTGTCAGTAGATAGTGACAGAGTGAAGAAATATGTTAAAAATATATTGTTAGAAAAGTTACAGACTACATTACAAAGTTACATAGTGCAGCTTTAATCTGGAATGAATAAAATTTAAAAAAAAAGAGTTGTACAATGCGGGATTTGAACCCGTGGGGTTTGGGACGGAAGGCAAGCGCTTTATCCATTGACCTATCCAAGCATTACAGATACTCGGTATAAAACCACGCAGTATAAAAACATGTTATGATTTGTACGGGTGCCCTGACCATTGCGACATCCAGGGAAGATGCACGAACGAGGCATAATTGATTAGCTAGCTAACAATGAACAAAATATCTATGCTATTGCTATCTGATGCTATCTGCGATTCGCGAGTGAACGGCTCCACCGAGGCGAATTTATACGGCTGGAGCTGCAGGGGGTGGGGCTATACTAATGAGGACCGCGTGACGAAACGCGGTCCCGTTTAAAACACGCCTAAAAAATCCTGAAATAGAAATATGTTTATACACAGTTTGCTCTATAACTCCAAAATTAATTGAGCTACAATTTTGAGACTTTTTACTCATTTACAAGATTACAATTATGACATTTATAATGTTTATTGAAGAAAATGTTGAAATTCACTTTACACGGTCTTTAAGTATTTTTCATTCAATCGTTTAATAAAAAGTTTTTTAAAGACAACAGAGAGCCACTTTAGTCTCGGCCTCTCAAGGCTAACCTTGAGCTCGTCAGTCCTGTCAGAATAAAACTCTCTAAACTGAGATAGTTCGTGGAGCTATCCACAACAGGTAAGATGTTGATCATTCACAACGTTTCTGCAGACCCTCAGTTTAAATGAGCTGAACTATTTCTTTAAAGGGCCCCTGCTCTGATTGGCTGTTTGATCGACTCCAACATGAGAATTTCTCAGCAGTTCTACAAAATGGAGTCAGTTGTCTGCTGCAGGTAAGACACTGACTGCTTAAAAATATGAATAATTACTTTATGGACCTCAAAACTAAAGATTTGACTTTTTTTTTGTTAAAGCTGGGGTATGTAAGATTGTAATGTAGTCTGTAACTTTTCAAACAATATATATTTTAACATATTTCTTCACTCTGTCACTAGATTGATGTTAGAGAGGTAATCTCTGAAAAAACTAAAAAAAAATATTGTCCCCTTGCTTCTCCAGGTGGTAAATAAGCATTTCTAAAAAGAAAAAGTGACCCGCCATTTTCCAGCCAATAAAAACAAAGTTTGTAACCAGCCAATAAAAACCGAGCTTGAATTTGAATCAGCCAATAAAAACAGAGCTTGAATTCAAATTTCAACAGACCACAAGGGGGCAGAGCCATATATGGCTCTGAGGGGGAGGGATCAGAATGCTTTGCTTGTTGAAATTTTTTCTAAGTGCTGCTGTTCTACAGAAACTGCAGACTGAACCTTTAAGAAGAAAAAACTTTATTCAGAATCACACGAAGTAAACAAACTGAAAAAAAAAGCACTTTTCTGTGATAATACAGATGAACAACAGCTAAAGTTAAGGCGTTCAATACAAGATCAACTGGACTTTATTTGTTATCCAGAGGGCTTTTTCAATTCACTGAAACAAACTGTGAGCGTGTGGAGTTATAACAGTCTTAAGAATCACGCACCATCATATGTAAATTGCAAGCTGAGGTAACACATACATGTAAATTGACAGATCACACCTTAACAGTAGGGGGTTCCCTTGAGGTCTCTGACAGAAGACACAACACTGTATGTAAATTGACAAAAACACCTCACAAACCAACAACTTTGGTGCGTGATTCTTAAGACTGTTCTAACTCCACACGCTCACAGTTTGTTTCAGTGAATTGAAAAAGCCTCCTGGATAGAGGTCGAAACGTCTTCTGCAACAAATAAAGTCCAGTTGATCTGTATTGAACGCCTTTTTGATTTTATCATGTCCTGGGCGACTGACAATCTTCCCCAGCAAACAGCTAAAGTTAATCAAAGAAGATAAATTAAGCTAAACCTTAGAAAAAGACTAAAATTAGCAAACTAGTAGCTAAAAGTTAAAATTAGCAAACTAGTAGCTAAAAGTTAAAAATAGCAAACTAGTAGTTAAAAGTAAAAAATCGCTAACCAGTAGCTAAACATTAAAACTAGCAAACCAGTAGCTAAAAGTTAAAAATAGCAAACCAGTAGCTAAAGACTAAAACTAGCAAACCAGTAGCTAAAAGTTAAAAATAGCAAACCAGTAGCTAAAGACTAAAACTAGCAAACCAGTAGTTAAAAGTTAAAAATAGCAAACCAGTAGCTAAAGACTAAAACTAGCAAACCAGTAGCTAAAAGTTAAAAATAGCAAACCAGTAGCTAAAGACTAAAACTAGCAAACCAGTAGCTAAAAGTTAAAAATAGCAAACCAGTAGCTAAAGACTAAAACTAGCAAACCAGTAGCTAAAAGTTAAAAATAGCAAACCAGTAGCTAAAGACTAAAACTAGCAAACCAGTAGCTAAAAGTTAAAAATAGCAAACCAGTAGCTAAAGACTAAAACTAGCAAACCAGTAGCTAAAAGTTAAAAATAGCAAACCAGTAGCTAAAGACTAAAACTAGCAAACCAGTAGCTAAATGTTAAAAATAGCAAACCAGTAGCTAAAGACTAAAACTAGCAAACCAGTAGCTAAAAGTTAAAAATAGCAAACCAGTAGCTAAAGACAAAAACTAGCAAACCAGTAGCTAAAAGTTAAAAATAGCAAACCAGTAGCTAAAGACTAAAACTAGCAAACCAGTAGCTAAATGTTAAAAATAGCAAACCAGTAGCTAAAGACTAAAACTAGCAAACCAGTAGCTAAAAGTTAAAAATAGCAAACCAGTAGCTAAAGACTAAAACTAGCAAACCAGTAGCTAAAAGTTAAAAATAGCAAACCAGTAGCTAAAGACTAAAACTAGCAAACCAGTAGCTAAAAGTTAAAAATAGCAAACCAGTAGCTAAAGACTAAAACTAGCAAACCAGTAGCTAAAAGTTAAAAATAGCAAACCAGTAGCTAAAGACTAAAACTAGCAAACCAGTAGCTAAAAGTTAAAAAATAGCAAACCAGTAGCTAAAAGTTAAAAATAGTTAACCAGTAGCTAAAAGTTAAAACTAGCAAACCAGTAGCTAAAGACTAAAACTAGCAAACCAGTAGCTAAATGTGAAAAATAGCAAACCAGTAGCTAAAGACTAAAACTAGCAAACCAGTAGCCAAAAGTTAAAAATAGCAAACAGTAGCTAAAGACTAAAAATAGCAAACCAGCAGATAAAGACTAAAAATAGCAAACCAGCAGATAAAGATGAAGTACGCTGAAGATCTTAAGTTTTCGGGGATTTGAAGAGGATTAAAAAAAAGAAATATTTTAAACAAGTTAGAAAAACTAAAAGCCGAAAGTGTTGCTGTGTGAACGGCAGAAACAGCTGAAGGTTTGCAGCAGTCGAGGTTCAGCATCAACTGAGCGTAAATCGGACTTGGAGTCTCCAAGTTCAGAAACGAGCAACTGGTTCTCAAGAAAAAACTCTTTTCAGCTTAAGCTTCAGAGACGCAGAGCGGTCAGGCAGACGGGTCAGTCGGGTCAGGCAGACAGGTCAGGCAGACAGGTCAGGCAGACAGGTCAGGCAGACGGGTCAGGTCAGGCAGACGGGTCAGGCAGACAGGTCAGGCAGACAGGTCAGGCAGACGGGTCAGGTCAGGCAGACGGGTCAGGCAGACGGGTCAGGCAGACGGGTCAG
>JBBPBX010008425.1:50115-62577 GCA_038048925.1 Garcialebias charrua | reverse complement strand
TTATATATATATATATATATATATATATATATATTATATATATATATATATATATATATATATATATATATATATATATATATATATATATATATATATATATTTATATATATATATATATATATATATATATATATATATATATATATATTTATATATAGCCGGCAGCGTTATCAATATTTGCACTACACTGCCAACTGAAAAGTAACAAAAATGATCCTAAAAGGATGAAATTACAAAAATCAAAGGATTTATTTAATACTTTACGTACATATATTCTATTCGGCCACGAAATTAACAAAAAATAGAATGATCTTTTAATCCCTAAAACCACGTTTAAATCTCAAATACACGGGTGTGTCGCCACCGCATTTATACATAAAGTAACCCAAATACATGAAACTAACGACTCGCCGTCGAATGGTCGACACAAAAGACACAATAAAATCATCCGGCCACGTTAATTTGGCTTGAAACAGCGGGGTTCTCTACGGATTTATCCATTAGTAACCCAGCACAACCAACAGGCAGACACAGCGTTAGCGTCTATAGGTAGTCAACAGATTTAATGAAAAGTAACTAAAATACATAAAAATAACGACTCACCGTCAAATGGTCGACACAAAACCCTCAATAAACTCCTCCGGCCGCGTTAATTTGGCTTGAAACAGCGGGGTTCTCTACGGATTTATCCAAGTACCCAGCACAAACAGTAGCCACAGAATTAGCCCCCGAGTTCACCTCTGAGTGACCCGGAAGATGTCAAGATGGAATAGTCCATTTTTAGTAGGGGGATAAAGAAATCGACCGTTTTTTTTATTGCGTATTTAATGATCGTTTTCATCGTAACTATAATTATTTTTATGTTAAATGTACATTAACAAGCAGGATCAATGTTAGTGATGTAGGTGACTGCACGGGGCGAGGCGGGGCCGGGGCCACTGCTGAAATGGGACCCCCAGGCATTTACCTACATGGTCTGTTCTCAGCTCTGCCCCCCTCCCCCTCACACCCTTCCTCCTCTCTGCTGTTTACGGTGGGGAAAAAGGTAAAACAAGCAGCATAAGAGCTTGTAAATAAGTTTATTGGTTTTTACTGATAGATAATTAGTTATTAGCGGTACTGCATTTTAAATAAAAATAGCACAAATCCGCTTATGAATTATAAAAGTTAGTCAATTCACAAAAACGCTGACAAAAAGTTTAGGTCCACTGTAAGCGGATTAGCGCTTTAGCGCTACCTAGCTTTCATTTTCCCACCACTGGAACTAGTCTTGTTTTTAATGTTATGATGAAAAAAATGTCATGATAAAATAAGGAGGGGGCTGTAAACACAGTCCTTTTTGAGCTCTTAACAAAATGCATGCAAAAAATGAATAAATAAAATAACACAGAACCCATGGAACATGGCCATATAATAAATTTGAACCAGAACAGTCAGCTGAACTTGAACTCTGAAAAATTACCAGTGCTGCCCTACTTTTAAACTATGAGGTTTGTTGTGTTTCTTCATGGATCTGAAGCAAAAAGAACCGCAACCTCGTCCTGTTACCTCGTCTCTGTTTGACACTATCAACAGCAAAAAAGCAATATATACTGAACACAAATAGAAATTATTAGGTTAAACATTGTCCGATTGAATAACTGAGAATGTTCAGGTACTTTATTGGTACATATTTATACTAAAATCACCTGTAAAAATGCCTGCTAGCATTAACTAGAGCTAACGTTAGCCACACAATCGAAGCAAAGTAAAACTCACCTTCGTGTTTGTGGATGTAAGACGAGGCATACATCTTAAAGCCTTTCTCTAATTTAGTCGTTGGAGCTTTGGATGAGACTTACAAATGCGATGAACATCGTTAATAGTCAGCTTGGGCAAGCCCTGTAAACACAAACACCTCGAATAAAACGCCATGTTCAATAGACAGGAAGTGAGCGATCCGCATTGACCGGAACACGGAAGTTGACGTGCAAAGAGCCTAATCATTTTTAACTGCAAACGTTTTATAAGGTGTCTAAAAAGGATTTAAATTGGCAGTTTCAAAAAAACAGAGGTAACATTACTGTAAGGTATTATTTACATAATATTGTAAATTTATTCAAAAGGTTTTGGGAAAAGAACCATCAAAATATATATATACAGTTAGAGCTCAAAACATATTTTTATGTTTTTATTTATTTCAATTATTTATGACCTTGCCTGTTTTTTAAGGAGATAACATGTTTTTCTGAAATTAATACATGGACAAATTATCATCTTTAGAATTTATTTGATCTTGCAGTATGTTTATTGGATGGTTTGTGGTATTTTTATCTATTTTGGATATTCCTGTGAACTACACTCAGGATGGAGCTAATGAATACTGTCAAGACAAAGAACATTGTAACAAAGCAGTGGTCGCAGTTCACAGGATAAATTTGCATAAATGTTACGTTACAACACTAGTAATTATTCTTTACAATAAACCAATCTTAGCACGTGTTGTAATCTGAACTGGACAGGACAGCATACAATTACAAACACAAATTTCAGGCTTCCACATAGTTTAAGTTTAGCCGTTGTGCTGAAACAATAGAGATTTATTGTTTTCAGTAGTTATATTGGTGTTCCAGTAAAAAAAAAAAAGAAGCCTTTTAAGATGTAAATTCTTGATGTCTTTGTTTGTGTTGTACAGCATGTGACTGGTTAGGTTTCTGTTGTGAATTACATGCAGAGTTTGAAACGTGAAGTTTGGTTTTGATACAAAAAATTACATTTATGAAGGGTAAGTTTATCAAGTGTTTAATAAAGGCTTGTTCATATTTACTAAAACTACATGGAACAGCAAAGTTCAACAATTTAATTCTAAAACTATTTGTCGCACTGATACTTTTATTGTTTTCATTTTTTAATACATCTGTGCAGTGTCTCTCACTTCATATTAAGCCCAATAATCCATCCTGTATCTCTGGTAACCTGAACCCAAAAGCAGTCTGATGTTCATACTGTTTCAGTAGGTGTCAAGGTTACACCGAGAAACCATATTTTAATATCCTTAAAAGGATGGTTCAGATCTTTTGAGGTGAAATGTGTATAAAAGGTATTAACAGTTATTAAAAGGATGGTTCAGATCTTTTGAGGTGAAATGTGTATAAAAGGTATTAACAGTTAATATCTTACCAGGTGAAAATAGCTGTTGACCAACATCAGTTTGGAGAAATACAATTTAATTAACTGGACTGGTGAGCTAACAGCTAAACTGAGGATTTAGTTCTTAACATTGAAATCTATGGTTATTTGCAAGGACAAAATAATGGCAGTAGCAGCTAACTGTAACGCCAAAATTACACTACTTGCGGTCCGCTCCGCTCCGCAGGTCGCAGCTGAGCGTCTCAAACTCCAGTTTCCACTTCCTCCGCTCAGCTCAGGTCCGCCTGCATGCGCCGCTCCTAGACGCATGCGCGGGATTTGCGGGATCGCGCGATAAATCAAGTGATAAATAAGTAAGTCAGAACAAAACAATTCATTCGGTGGAAGAAGGAGAACAACAGTAGAGACTGCTGCCTTGATCTTCTCTCGTAAATGAGCGACAGGACATGGTTTGAGCAACAGGAAGTGAGGTATTACATTTTCAGAATAAAATACTTTATTTATTTATTTATTTATTGTATTGCGTTTGTAGGCGTAGTCATAAATGATAGTTTGACAGCATTTTTGTACAAATAAATCCGTATAGAGCTAGGATTAGTCCGCCCGTGGTGATTTTATTTTGTAAATACGGAAGTTGTGCTCGTTCCTTTTCCTGTTGGTGCCTCCGCACAGCTCCGGCGTCCGGCAGAAATAGAAAAATTTCTAATTTTGACGGACTGCCGTCCGCTCTCCGCAGCTCGCTGCCGCCGTGCGGAGCCAGTGTAAATTCTGTCATTGATTATAATGGGTGCGTATTTGCTGCGGAGGTCGGACCGGAGCGGGGCGGAGCCGTAACGCGTGTGGTGTAATTTTGGCGTAACACTTATGATTTTTTTCTGGAACATTTACAAATATATCTTAATATTTCAGCTAGAAAAATCACATAAGTTGAAACTGACTGTGGTGTTAATGCTTGTAAAAATGGTGTTTGCTTGAACACTGAATAAGATTCATGAGATTGTAGTTAGGACAGCAACTCATATTGATCTTGGTCCACTTAGGTCTTTTTCACACCTGATAGTCCGGTAGACTCAGTTCAACAAGAGTTCACTTCAATTGAACAGAGATCTAGGTTTAGGCGGACCAGAGTTCATTTTTTTGGTCCGTTTCAGAGCTCAATTGCACATTCACACCTCCCCAAATGAACCAGACTTTTTAGGTAAACAGACTAGAGTTTGATTAAAGCGGACTAAACCGGGCTGGTGTGAATGCACCCTCAGGGCCGTTTACACGGCAC
Source organism: Garcialebias charrua (assembly GCA_038048925.1). NCBI lineage: Eukaryota > Metazoa > Chordata > Actinopteri > Cyprinodontiformes > Rivulidae > Garcialebias > Garcialebias charrua. The sequence goes on along the minus strand of JBBPBX010008425.1, from coordinate 58,169 downwards.
GTATTACGTGAAACCGCACCTTTCTCTCTGCAGTTCTGCTGATCGTTAACACAACACCACTGGCCCCCCTCTTTGAAGCCGAAGGTTTCTGAATCCACCCTCCAGAGTGGAGGTTTTTCGCTGACCCCACGTTGATAACATAAACATCTCCCGCTGAGCTTTTATTTGACCCACATGCACGTAGCACGCATGCGCGGACAGCCAGCATTTCTATCAACAACAATGGCGGCTGACACTGAAGGGAATTCAGTTTGGGTGTTCAAATGAGCCAGGCGTCTCTTGAAGCAAATAGATTTATTGAAAAGATACAGGTTAACAGAAAAAGCAGACAATGAATTGATCAATATGCATACGATCCGATGATTCGTTGAACAGACCTTCTCGCTCGAAAAGTCCCCCAAGGAATGTCAGTTTGCTGCTCTGGTGCGCGATATCATAAAATGTTTTGAACTTCTTATTGGTCAGAGGAGCTGCTATCAGTAGTTGCTAAGGCAACTGAGATTTATAGAGTGCCCAAGGTCTTCTTCTTGACTGACCTGATTGTGTGTGCCTCTTTGTTTGAGCCTAAGTTTTTAGAAGAGTTTAGATTCAAACTAGTTTCCTTCGACCTTTATGTTTCACCTGTTGCACCTTTTAAGTGGCACATTCTGTGTCATGAACTAAGTGTCTGTGTTTATACTATGAACTAAGTGTCTGTGTTTATACTAAAGATGTACCTGTTCTTTCAGTCAGATCCTGTGTCTGCTTTGCCCTTCCTCCCTGTGGGGGGGAAGGGCAGATGTCGGCCTGAGAGTTGCTTCGAGCTGCAGGTCTGCTCAAACTGCACACCGGTAAGATTAAAGTTTGCACAGTGCATTTAAGCATATTATAACCTTTGATTACATGAAACACATTTGTGAACCTTTGATTACTTGAAATATAGTTATGTATGAATATACCTTTGTGATTACATGAAATATAGTTATGCATAATACGTATATAATGGTGCTTTCTTCTTCACTCCCTCTCTCGACCGATCAAAAGATCGGTCGAAACCAACAGCTGAACTCCATGTGGGCCCCCTCCCCGAAGAGGACCTCAACCCCAACACCACACCAAAACAAATCACCAAATGCAAAATCAAGCTAAGGTAGTAAAACTCCCAAAATCAACTAAAACTAAACCAAAACCCCATCTGACCCCAAAACTACCCACTAAAACCAAAGCAAGGTAAGGTAATCAACTACGAAACGTAACTAAATCTAAACAAACCTCATCTGACTCCAATACCAACCACCAACTAAACAGCAAAATGATAATCAAAAGCTAAATCAGCCTAATCTACGAAATCATAAAAGGATACATGCAAGCACCACCTCTACTCCATTGTCCTCCTAGGACTCCCCCAAAAACCACTCATCACCTCTACAGGTATCTGGTCTCAGCCAAATACATGTGACGTCCCTCATTCGGCACTGGACCGCGCCTGACCTGCATCATGGGAAACACTGTCCCACGATCATCCAGTTCCCTGTTAACAACCATCCTGGAGACCATCGCTCGCGCACAAGGCGTCACACACCCCATAAACACGCAAAATAGAACCAGAATAGCTAGCGGAAAAGCCAAGATCTTAAAGAACACCTGAGTCCATGATCCACTAGTGAACCAGGACAGCACATCCCACTGACCAGCAGGTGCATCCGCTGCTTTCGCCTTCTGAAGCTCTCTCAGCTGTGTCAGGGCTGCGGTCACCCTGGCCTGTGGGTCAGAGCTAGTCTCGTCAGGAATTTTGAAGCAGTTTGCACTTTGAAGTTTGCACTTTGAAGCAGAACAACTCAGAGTCAAAGTTTCAGCCTGTCTCAGTAATGCTAAACCACCACCTTCCAACATCAGTAGAGAAGAGAGGGATGCACTCACCACGCTTAGCAAGGACAAAAACATCATAATTCTCCCAGCAGACAAAGGAAGGTGCACAGTGATTTTGAACCAGAAAGACTATCATGAGAAAGTTATGTCACTCCTTAGTGACTTAACCACTTATGAACCGCTGAAAAGAGATCCAGGAAGTGGTTACAAGAAGAAGTTGATAGATTGCCTGAAAATTTTGAAGCAGGACAAGGCTATTGACAATATTCTGTACCACAGACTGTACCCAGGGGAGGCCACGCCAAGTCTGTATGGTTTACCCAAAATCCACAAACAAGGTGTACCTTTAAGACCAATTGTTAGCATGATTAACTCTGTCACTTACAATGTTTCCAAATATCTGGCATCTGTACTCATCCCTTTAGTTGGCAGCTCAGAACACCACATACAGAACACCATGGACTTTGTGGATAAGGTGAGGGATGTCATCATGGAGACTGATGAAACAATGGTCTCTTTTGATGTTACATCACTCTTTACGTGCATTCCTGTTGATGAAGCAGTAGAGGTGGTCTGTTTAAGGTTAAAATCAGACACCACTCTGAACAGCAGAACCACGCTTTCCACAGAGCAACTGTGTCAACTCTTGAAACTGTGCCTGCAGTCAACCTACTTCACATATGGGGAGCAATATTATAGGCAGAAACATGGATGTGCTATGGGGTCTCCAGTTTCTCCTATTGTTGCCAACCTGTACATGGAGGAGGTAGAAAAGAGAGCCTTGACATCCTTTACGGGGAGACCACCAAGTCATTGGTTCAGGTATGTTGATGACACCTGGGTTAAAATTAAATCTCAGGAAGTCCAACATTTCACTGATCACATCAACTCTGTGGATAAATATATCAAGTTCACACGAGAAGATGTAAGAAATGGCAGGTTGGCTTTCTTGGACTGTGAGGTCTCAGTTTCTGATAGAGGAAATTTGCAAACTGAGGTGTACCGCAAACCCACACACACAGACCAGTATTTACAGTTTGACTCCCATCACCCTCTGGAGCACAAGTTAGGAGTCATCAGGACTCTGTACCACAGAGCAGACAGCGTCCCCACTAACGCAGGAGCCAGACAGAAGGAGAAATCACACACAAAACAGGCTCTAGAGAAATGTGGATATCCTAACTGGGCCTTCCTGAAAGCAGAGAAGAAACCCAAACAGGACTCCAGCCAGCCATCAGGTGAAAAGAAGGAACCCAGACCCAGACCAGTGGCCATTCCATATGTTGCAGGGGTTTCAGAGACATTGAGACGTTTATTTTCTAAACACAACGTCCCAGTGGCTTTTAAACCTCAAAATACATTACGGCAAAAACTGGTTCATCCCAAAGATCCAGTCCCCCGGCAAAAACAGAGTAACATTGTGTATGCTGTTCAGTGTCAGGAGGGCTGTGATCAGTCTTATATCGGGGAAACTAAACAGCCACTGGCCAAAAGGATGGCCCAGCACAGAAGATCAACATCATCAGGTCAGGACTCTGCAGTCTACACTCATCTCCAGGCCAGCGGTCACTCTTTCAGGGATGAAGATGTTCACATCCTTGATAGAGAGGAACGATGGTTTGAGAGAGGAGTAAAGGAGGCCATCTTTGTGAAAAGAAACCGCCCATCATTAAACAGGGGTGGAGGCCTCCGAGTTCAACTGTCCCCCTCCTACAATGCTGTGATTGCTGGTATCACTCAGCCCTCTGTGAATAGCAAACAACCATCAGGGTGCTAACGATCCATTGTTAGGCTGATGGTCCTCCTTGATCATGTGAGCAGCTGGTTTCAGGCTGTCATCAGCCAACTGGTTGTGTAACACTGTGAGAGGGTGCTATTTATAAGACTGAGCTGAACCCAGCACCTCAGACTGAGGAAGTCTTTCGGACGAAAGACGAAACGTTTCTACAATTTTTTGCTTTGTTTTGTTTTTTTGTTTTTTGAATGTCCAGAGGACCAGACTTAGCTTTTTTAGATTTTTCTACCTGGATTATTGAGCATGCATCAGGGTACTCGTCAGGAATGTAAGTGCAACAGGTATTTCTACCTATTATTTCGCACACTCCCCCTTTCGAGGCTGTCAACAAATCCAAAATCAAGCGGTTTTGCAAAACCATAATTCTGAGGGCAGTTAACTCAGCCGAGATGCCCTCAAACGCCTTAATCGTAGAATTAATGAACACACCAAAACGGTAATCTAACGTCTCCAAGCGCAACATAAGCTTACCTACACCTGCCCATGGAAAAAGAGAAAGTATGACTTTCTCACCTGTTGTCCAATGTTTGAACTCCTGTGGGACATCTGAGCCCCAGATGGAATCATGAGGCTTGAGAACAATTGCTCTCTTCTCACGAACATAATGAGACCCATTGCTGACTGAGGCCATGAATGAGTCATCCGTCACCGCCACAGGTGCGCACAGTCCGGTCCAGTTCGCAGGTAATGACAACAACACAGCGTGACCACACAACCAAGCCAAATCCTCCACAGGAAACGTCCCATTCACTCCAGGGACACCCACGTGAATGTTCCCAGGGTGGTACACCGCCTGGCAGCTCTGTGTTGGCAGTGAGCCAACCACCACCTGATGTGAGTCTTGGTGATGCACTCGGTGTACACAAACTGGGAACTGTTCACCAGGTGTCCACTCCACAAACTGGCTCAACACCACCACCGGGTCAGACTGTGTCAGCTCGTACCTTCTAGCCACACACCTCTCTGGTTGTTTGATGAACCCCCTGGAACTGTACTGTAAAAAACAAAAAGACAACTTGCGTTCTAAAGGCTTCACACGCAAGGGCAGGTGGGATGCAGTGACAGGAAGCTTTGTGCATACATAACATTCAGAGCTATGGCGCCCCCTGGCTAAAAACTGAGCATACTTATACCAGCTGTTCATCTGGAAGCTGTGAGACAAGTTGAGAGTCAACTGATCGATATCCTGAATCTGAGACCATGCCCTAAGTCTAGGGACCTCTCTCCTGACCTTTATAGGCTCCTCTGCGCGACACCTCTGCAGACCTGGTATAACACAAAGAGATTCCAGCAATAAAACAATCAGAATCATGATCAACATCATCACACTTCCAGCCAGTAAAATTCTGTTATGCCCATCCGCCATGCTGAACTCCTCGTGTCCCTCTCAAGCTGTAACACAAACACTGTTTAAAAACAGCAACCTGTGAGCACTGAAATGTAACACACTCTAAAACAGGAGATAAAATTGACCCACTTCTCAGTTAAAATGAGCTGACCTGAAAAGGTAAACACACAAAAGACACTTTGGTGCAGAAAGTCCAAACACCCAAACACATGCACAGTTAATCAAAACCTTCTTCTTGTAATTTGTAATTATTATTATTATTTTGCAATCTTTATTATTCAGGAATCACTGGAACCGCACCTGTAAAAGAATACAGTTGTATACTGCACGGATCGCCCTCTCATTAAAAGCTTAAAACCAGAAATAATGAATCGATCAAAAACCCATAATACTTTATGATGTTAACACTGAAATATAAATGTAACTCCAAACCCTTGAAAGGTTGATGTGTTGTTCTGTTGTAACCTAATTTTAGAATAGAAGTAAATTCAATTGATAAAATTTAAAAGTTAAAAGTTAAAATGTAGCATCAAATAGTTATCAGCTAACTTAAATCTAATATAAGAATCAGTATTAAAATGCGATCCTAATTTAATATTAGAGGTGAAATCTAATATCTAAACCTAAGTGTGTGATCTTTAAAATGTGATTTAAGATTTAAAGCATAAAATATTGCTGATTGAACCTTGCAAAATAGAAACACATGTAAAGTTCAAAACACTGTGTCAGACTTTGCTGAATCGATTTGACCCTCCGCTTTCTGTTCTCCTCAGAATTTTCGTGGAAAGCTGTTTTTCTTCAGAGGTTACCACCCTTTTTCTTGGGCTGCAGATATGCTGATGAGTAATGCCAGGTGGGTTGTGTTCAATCCCCCGTTCCCCTGGCGTGCAAACACTGCCCCTAACCCAAAAGTGAATGGTAGACCCCCTCTTTTATGCTCCTCTTGACGTAGCCTGCCTTGTTGAGTTTTGATCATGCACTTGCTATTCTCTCTTTCTCTCTCAGGGCAACAAGGTGGACAGGCCTGGCACCAGGGGGAACTGTTTCCCTATCGTTCTGGTGTCCTTGCAAACACAAGCACAAAGATGCTCTCCAGGAAGACAGGTGTTTTCAAGTGACAGGTGTTTTCAGGAAGCTCCACCACTCGAACCAGAACACCACGTGAACAGATGACTTCCACGGCAGAGGAAGTGAAGTGAAACGATGAGAAGATGTGACCCACACCTTCCACGAACCAGACCTCAAGGATGAAGATGCAGGACAGCCCCACCGCTCATGTGGACCACTCCCTCCGGTGTGCAGTTTGAGCAGACCTGCAGCTCGAAGCAACTCTCAGGCCGACATCTGCCCTTCCCCCTTCAGTTGTGCAACTCCGATAAAGCTGCCTCGACCTGGTGTGATGACCTTTGCGGTTCCTCAGCTGGCGTGCACTGGCTCAGATGATACCACGTGGAGCCTTTATCCCGGAGACGTACTGCGTGAGATGTGCGCTCAACCACCTGGAACGGCCCTGTCCAGCGTGGCTCCGCCCACTTCCGTCTCGTGACTCTCAGGAGCACCCAAGGTGTCAACGGGCATTCAGGGCTTTCTTCCTGAGGGGTGCTGGACTCAGGTATCTGTAGATGGAAACTGGACAAAAGACCTGTTAGTGTTTCCATGTAACTCTCATGTGACATTTTCACAGTTTCTTCAGAGGGCCATCCAACGTTTTGTTGTGGCCCTGGAAATGCCCTCCCCGTGGTTAACTCATAAGGAGTGAACCCTGTACCCCGGTTCACAGAGGCTCTGACCGCCATCAGGGCTATGGGCAGGGCTTCTAGCCAATTAATTTTTGTCTGTGCACAGATTTTAGCCAATTTTTCTTTCAGATTTCTGTTCAAACGTTCGACCTTGCCCTGCGACTGGGGGTGATAGACAGAACCAAAAAAGTGTTTCAGGCCTAAGGCCTTTTCAACCATCTGCAGATCTGCATTTTTGAAATGTGTACCATTATCTGACCTGATTTTTGAAGGAAAACCGTGAGTTGGAATGTAATGATTGATTAAACATTTTATGACCGTTTTCCTGTCTTCTTTTTTTGCTGGCCACGCCTCTGGCCATCCGGTGAACGCATCGACGCAAACCAGTAAGTATCTGAATCCCTTTACCGGCTCGATCATGTCCGTGTAATCAATAATTATCTCATAACCGGGTGTCATCTCGGTCGGAAATTTGCCGTGTTCACGCGGTTTCATTGATGGTTTTGAATTATGTAAGGAACACACGGTGCATTCCTTCACAAATGCTTTGAGCAACGCATTCAAGTGTGGGTGCCACCAGCTGACAAGGTTTTTTCTCATCTGGTGGGCACCGACATGTGCGAGTCCGTGTGCTTCATCCAAAACTCTCCTCTTCAGGCTCAAAGGAAGGACCCATCTCCCATCTTCCGGGTATATCCACAAACCATCTGGTCTCACTTTAGCTCCATGGTCCAGCCACACTGTTTTTTCTTCAGGAGCCGCCCCTTGTTGACAGCACGCGACGGAGGGCTCATCCCATCGCACGGCCCTCTCTTCTTCTGGTGTGATCATCACCATCTGACTCCAGTTGCTGTATCCTGATGCTCTTTTTGCCTCCAAATCAGCTTGACAGTTGCCTCGAGCTGTCTGGGATTCTGTGTCTGTGTCATGGCCCTTGCATTTTACAATTGCTACTTCCTTTGGTAGCATTAAAGCTGATGCAAGCTCCCTCATGTCTGCCTCATGTTTGATTGGTTTACCATTTGCTGTCAGAAAGCCTCCTCTGCTCCACTGGGCTAGTTCAGTGTGTGCGGCCCCACATGCATACGCTGAATCGGTGTATATGGTGATTGTCTCCCCTTCTGCCCACTGTAATGCAGAGATCAGAGCTCTGACCTCTGCCCTCTGAGCTGATTGTGGCCCCTGCAGCTTCTCACACACTAGTGTGTCATAACCCTGGTCTGTCTGACGCACCACAGCAAAACCAGCACTGAGCTGACCATCCTGTGCACGAAAACAACTTCCATCACAAAACACCACGTGTCCTCTCTCCAAGGGTGTGGCC
>JBBPBX010008425.1:4025-33738 GCA_038048925.1 Garcialebias charrua | reverse complement strand
TAACATGCTAACAGACATGCTAACTATTTTTCTCCTTCATTATGGCTCCAAATGTATGTGTTTTTTGATAATTATGTAGGGCACTGTGTTAGGAGAGGCGAAGTGCTTGGTAACTGTACAGTACCGTACATGTACAAGTGGCGGCTCGTGTGTTTTCCTACTTACGGCGATTTTTGACATACGAACGGCCGTAGGAATGGAACTCGTTCGTAAGTCGGAGTACCTGTAATTTGGTGTGTTGGTATAGCTGAGAGTCATTCGCAACACATACTCTGAGTGGTATTTGGTACTTTAGTTGACTGTTTCCTGTATTTGTTTTGTTATACAGGTGGTCCCCGACTTACGAGCACATCGACATAGGTTCCGGACTTACGAGCTGACTAACAAACAGTAAAGTTGTACAGAACATACAGCACTGGTATGTGTTTTTAGATGAAAGTGTGTAACCGTTTGAAAACAAGTTTCTGAGCATGTTTATGAATGTACGTTTGTGTTGGAAAACGAGTGTTCGTAGTAGCGCTAGCATACATTTTCCGACCGAAAATCCGGACTTACGAGCGACACGCGTTTCGTGTTCCGACATACGAATTTTCGTCTTACGAGATAGTCGTAGGAACGGAACTCGCTCGTAAGTCGGGGACCACCTGTACTCTAATGAATGAATTTTCGTCTTACGAGATAGTCGTAGGAACGGAACTCGCTCGTAAGTCGGGGACCACCTGTACTCTAATGAATGAATGTCAAAGATTGTTAAACAAATACATCAACTGATTCATTCTAATTAAACTGTGCACAATGATAATAATAATAATGAATTCAATTTATAACGCACTTTTCATTAGTGAAAATCTCAAAGTGCTATACACATTCATACACCGGTAGCGGCAGACTACCATGCAAGGTGCTTTCCAGTCCTACCTACAATGGCTCAGTTGAGGGTGATGTTTCAGAAGGTCCACCATGAACCCCTCGATGATGCAGCTCAGTGGGTGGACCGTCATCACCCACCCACTCCTGCAGAGGTTCTTCAGCCTTTAGATGAAAAGTTTGGTTCAGTCTAGACCTGCAGGTTCGGTTTATTTTTTACTAATTCTATTCATCTATAAAATTATAATTTTATCATTTCCATTTATCCAGCACTTCGGTTGACAAGTGCTCTATAAATAAAGTGGTGTGGTATTTATCAAAGTCAAAAGTCAAAGTCAACTTTATTGTCAGAACTGCAATATGTACAGGACATACACAGGACCAAAATTGCGTTTCTCTCAGTCCCTCGGTGCAACAGATTAGGTATGCACTCATAGACACCCCAAGGTGTGTAGTGGCCGGGGCGCGAACCTAAGGCCAGAGTGTGAGGCGTTGTGCATCTCTTTTAAATAAACAAGAAGTACACAAGTATTTGTGTACTTCTTGTCCTTTTAAGGGATTTGAACAGTGAATGTTTGTAGTTTTGGGGATGCGTGTTCTTCTGACCTGGAATTGAACAGAGAATCAAAGAAACCTGAATGTTTTTTTATGCAAGGTATTCAAGTGGAAGAGTTACACTGTGGAGAAGAACAGAGGGAGTTTGTTTGTTTGTTTGTTTGTTTGTTTGTTTGTTTGTCTGAGGCAGCGCAGAGTGATGGATCCTGGTGAATGGAGGGATACATTTTATAAACCATTGGGCACAACGGCAGAGCCAGGGGTTGGTCAGTGGTGGCCTTGGCCCCCAATAGATTAATCTGGGGCCACCCCAAGGCCCACCCAAACAGATAAGAGAGACTAGAAACATACTTTCCTCAAATGATGGAAACAAAATATATGCTGGTGGTCATCTTCCATTTTAACTGGGCAACCACAATTTTTGATAATTTTTTTTAATGCAAAATGGAAGTTACCTTATTTATTTTTCAAGTTAAAATGCTCACAACATGCACGGATGAATGGATGGACTGAGAGATGGCGTGTATTCATAATTGCCACTCTTCACTCCACGACGGGAGACGATGAAAAACAAAAACCATTAGGAACATGTACGTGTAAAACAGCTTTGGCTGTTTTATTGAATATAAATGGGTCTGAAAGGCACATTACATTTACTTCATTTGCATGTTTCTTTCTAAAGCCACAGAAGTTGCATCGTTCAGTGATTTATGACACACCAACGAGCAGCGTGCACAGAGAATAATCAGCTGTTTACAAACTACACATGTGGTTGTGACCTCACATCTTCAGGGGACTCTGAAAGCAGCATGACTCCGCAGAAACAGAGGCTGAAAGGCTGAGCTTACAAAAGAACCATCATCTGAATCTTCAGCAGACTCCTTGGAGAAACTCTCCCCTGAGCACGTGGTTCAGCCAGGGTTTGAACCTGTAACCATGTCAGAGCTGATGCTTTCATCAGCAGATCCCTTCTGACTGACACGGAGCGCTTCTTGTGCTCATGCTCACACTCATGACTCCAATCCAACGAAGAAAGAGCTGCAGCTTCTCTGCTGCTGCTGGAGTCAGGAGCTCTGTGTTCAAACTGCAACGTTTCATCTGACAGACGTGCACCAGGACTGAAGAACACGTACAAGTGGTTGTTGTGGGCTGAGTTGAAGAATGACGTCATCTCAGTGAGAACAGTGAATGATGGTGACGTCACCACGGTCTTAAAGGTATGGTCTGCGATTTTTGGGACACTCTGGGACTTAGAAATATTTTCAGCGCAGAAAAGCATTCTGCTACCTCCCCCTCAGAGCTATATATGGCTCAGAGGAGGAGCCACAGTCCGTGCTTCTGCTGAACTTTAGTTCTGCTCCGCCCCCCGCTGTGTGTCTGCTCGGAGCACTTCAATATTCTGTGATTATATGTTAAAAAAAACTTTTAAAAATATTATAAAACCATGGAGCACTTGTCCAACAACACAAAACCCAGCAGAAATCAGCAGAGGTTCACGAAGCAACGTTGGACATGCGCTCGTGATTTCCTCATGTCTGTCAGCGCAGGTTTGGAATGTCTGGAATGCTCCGCCCCCACTACATGTCCTGTCTCTGCGCTGCGAAGTTCTGTGTTTATATGATAATATAACTGTTTAAAAAATATAATAAAACCATGAATCACTCGTCCAACAACACAAAAAGACCCTGTAATCAGCAGAGCATCACCAGCCAATTTGGACATGATTTAATTCGCTCGTGAGTCGTGACAAATCCATTTCCTCATTCCTGTGAGTGGAGGATGAAGCGATCACTTGACTTTTGGCAAAAAAACTAAATAAAAGTCCAGCTCTGGGATGAAGAAGGGATATTTAATACATTTGTGTCACATAAAAAACAGTCCTGCATCGCTTTGCAATCCTTTGAATGAGAACGAGCCGCGGCGCTGAGGCTGTGACAGGCGGGGGCGTGGGTTGGGGCGTGACAAACAACTCTGTTTTTATTGGCTGGTCATTGTCCGGGTCACTCTGTGTTTTCAGTGTTTTTATAAATGCTGATAGAGAAGCAAGGGGACTTATAGTTTTTTTCAGAGATTACTTTGTCTAACATCAGTCTGTCAGTAGATAGTGACAGAGTGAAGAAATATGTTAAAAATATATTGTTTGAAAAGTTACAGACTACATTACAATGTTACATACCCCAGCTTTAATGTAATGAAGAGGAGTTCTGAGCTGTGCTGTGTGTGAGTGGGACCACTCTGAACTGCTGCAGAGAAATCCACTCGAAGAACTCCATCTGACCGTTAACGTTTTAATTCTTCCTTCTGCCGTTAACTTTTAGCTTTGAGGATTAAAATTGTATTGTACAAAACATTTAGTTTAATTACTGGTTTCAAAAACAATGATAACTTTGTTGTCCTCATGCATGCTCAATAATCCAGGTAGAAAAAAAAATATATATATATATATTTTTGTGTGTGTGACAACACATCATATGCAAAGATTTAATCAAAATGAACTAAATGAGTCTCTTACATCATAAATTATAATATTAGTTTAACAATAGCTGGAAAAAGTAAAACACACACACACACTCATGTGTGTGTGTGTGTGTGTGTGTGTGTGTGTGTGTGTGTGTGTGTGTGTGTGTGTGTGTGTGTGTGTGTGTGTGTGTGTGTGTGTGTGTGTGTGTGTGTGTGTGTGCGTTGGTGCAAGCGTATTGGCCCGCCTATGCGCCAGACTACGTACCGACATTATCGGGACATTTGGTATTAGCCAGCCTTTGCCAATGTCTGGATAAAACACAGATTGTATCCAAATATATTAATATGTAAACATTGTTTTTTCTCATCAATATCAGCGTAACTTGTGGCTAATAGGCTGCCTGGATGAGTTGGAGTGTGCTTTAACACTTAAAATTGTTTTAATAAAAAGTTATTTACATTTATAAAATTGGCTGGCTACGCACCTCCCAGGGTATTTGTGTGTGGTGTGTATGTTTTTGTGTATCGGTTGCATTTATTGCAGCCGTGTGTGTGGCTCACTGACACACATGGCGCCAAACTGCAACGCCCCTCCTCTCGTGATGTGGAGACCGCGCGAAACTCCAACGCCGCCCCTCCTCTCGTGATGTGGAGCATAGACCCTGTAGTGGGCGGGGGCTCAGGGCGGGGCCTCAGGTGACCGAGTTTTTAAAAGTTAAAGCCCCTTGAGCTTACACGTGCAGAGTTATGGCGTCGTGTGTTGAGTGCATGTAGGTGAGCGGAGATTATTTTTGGAGAGCGATTTAAATAAAATTTTGCAGCGGTAGGTGGACAGAGTGTCAGAGTGTATTGACTTCATTCAGGTAAGAATTAAAAAAAATTTTTTGTTGCTTTTGATGACATCATCTCAAGGAAATGTTAACCTAATCCGGTAGTAACGTGACTTTAACCGCAGCGTCACAAACTGTGAAGACTGTAGAAAACTTTATCAACATTTAGATAAATTAGGAAGTATCTGTGCATGAGTTTTGAGTGCGTGAAGAAAGACGCAGCTCAAACTAGCTGCGGCTAGCGTTAGCATGTAACGTAACTTCACTTCAGAAGCGTGACAACCTTTCAACGCTGTTGAAAACTTTTATAGACATTTATATAAATCAGCGATACTATATATGCATCACTTGTGGATGTTTTTAGTGGTTATTTAGAGTCTTAACGCGACGAAGACAAAATTAAACGCACGTCGCGTTAGCGTCACTACCGTGAACGTGTCACGTCACAATAACAGCGTGACTAACGCTGTAATTTAACATGCGTTAATAGGGTAGAGGGGTTTTAATGTTTCCAACGTCATTTTTCTGCTAATTCTGCTCTTTTTTTTTTTTTTTTACCTCTGAGCAGTGAGCAGACGGACGAACTGCGTCGTTACGTCATCACGTCATCACGTTGCAGCCTCGTTACGTCATCACGTTGACTGCAGTTTTATGTAGGTATAAGAATACCAAATGACCTCTTGGACTAGCTGAAAACCTGTACATGTAAAAATATGAAAAAGTTAAAAAACAATTCTCAAGTTTATACAATACACTTATACAGTATTCTGTATTATTCAGTATTCAGTATTCCAACAACAGTATTCTTATACCTACATAAAACTGCAGTCAACGTGATGACGTAACGAGGCTGCAACGTGATGACGTGATGACGTAACGACGCAGTTCGTCCGTCTGCTCACTGCTCAGAGGTAAAAAAAAAAAAAAGAGCAGAATTAGCAGAAAAATGACGTTGGAAACATTAAAACCCCTCTACCCTATTAACGCATGTTAAATTACAGCGTTAGTCACGCTGTTATTGTGACGTGACACGTTCACGGTAGTGACGCTAACGCGACGTGCGTTTAATTTTGTCTTCGTCGCGTTAAGACTCTAAATAACCACTAAAAACATCCACAAGTGATGCATATATAGTATCGCTGATTTATATAAATGTCTATAAAAGTTTTCAACAGCGTTGAAAGGTTGTCACGCTTCTGAAGTGAAGTTACGTTACATGCTAACGCTAGCCGCAGCTAGTTTGAGCTGCGTCTTTCTTCACGCACTCAAAACTCATGCACAGATACTTCCTAATTTATCTAAATGTTGATAAAGTTTTCTACAGTCTTCACAGTTTGTGACGCTGCGGTTAAAGTCACGTTACTACCGGATTAGGTTAACATTTCCTTGAGATGATGTCATCAAAAGCAACAAAAAAATTTTTTTAATTCTTACCTGAATGAAGTCAATACACTCTGACACTCTGTCCACCTACCGCTGCAAAATTTTATTTAAATCGCTCTCCAAAAATAATCTCCGCTCACCTACATGCACTCAACACACGACGCCATAACTCTGCACGTGTAAGCTCAAGGGGCTTTAACTTTTAAAAACTCGGTCACCTGAGGCCCCGCCCTGAGCCCCCGCCCACTACAGGGTCTATGCTCCACATCACGAGAGGAGGGGCGGCGTTGGAGTTTCGCGCGGTCTCCACATCACGAGAGGAGGGGCGTTGCAGTTTGGCGCCATGTGTGTCAGTGAGCCACACACACGGCTGCAATAAATGCAACCGATACACAAAAACATACACACCACACACAAATACCCTGGGAGGTGCGTAGCCAGCCAATTTTATAAATGTAAATAACTTTTTATTAAAACAATTTTAAGTGTTAAAGCACACTCCAACTCATCCAGGCAGCCTATTAGCCACAAGTTACGCTGATATTGATGAGAAAAAACAATGTTTACATATTAATATATTTGGATACAATCTGTGTTTTATCCAGACATTGGCAAAGGCTGGCTAATACCAAATGTCCCGATAATGTCGGTACGTAGTCTGGCGCATAGGCGGGCCAATACGCTTGCACCAACGCACACACACACACACACACACACACACACACACACACACACACACACACACACACACACACACACACACACACACACACACACACACACACACACACACACACACACACACACACACACACACACACATGAGTGTGTGTGTGTGTTTTACTTTTTCCAGCTATTGTTAAACTAATATTATAATTTATGATGTAAGAGACTCATTTAGTTCATTTTGATTAAATCTTTGCATATGATGTGTTGTCACACACACAAAAATATATATATATATATTTTTTTTTCTACCTGGATTATTGAGCATGCATGAGGACAACAAAGTTATCATTGTTTTTGAAACCAGTAATTAAACTAAATGTTTTGTACAATACAATTTTAATCCTCAAAGCTAAAAGTTAACGGCAGAAGGAAGAATTAAAACGTTAACGGTCAGATGGAGTTCTTCGAGTGGATTTCTCTGCAGCAGTTCAGAGTGGTCCCACTCACACACAGCACAGCTCAGAACTCCTCTTCATTACATTAAAGCTGGGGTATGTAACATTGTAATGTAGTCTGTAACTTTTCAAACAATATATTTTTAACATATTTCTTCACTCTGTCACTATCTACTGACAGACTGATGTTAGACAAAGTAATCTCTGAAAAACTATATAGTCCCCTTGCTTCTCTATCAGCATTTATAAAAACACTGAAAACACAGAGTGACCCGGACAATGACCAGCCAATCAAAACAGAGTTGTTTGTCACGCCCCAACCCACGCCCCCGCCTGTCACAGCCTCAGCGCCGCGGCTCGTTCTCATTCAAAGGATTGCAAAGCGATGCAGGACTGTTTTTTATGTGACACAAATTTATTAAATATCCCTTCTTCATCCCAGAGCTGGACTTTTATTTAGTTTTTTTGCCAAAAGTCAAGTGATCGCTTCATCCTCCACTCACAGGAATGAGGAAATGGATTTGTCACGACTCACGAGCGAATTAAATCATGTCCAAATTGGCTGGTGATGCTCTGCTGATTACAGGGTCTTTTTGTGTTGTTGGACGAGTGATTCATGGTTTTATTATATTTTTTAAACAGTTATATTATCATATAAACACAGAACTTCGCAGCGCAGAGACAGGACATGTAGTGGGGGCGGAGCATTCCAGACATTCCAAACCTGCGCTGACAGACATGAGGAAATCACGAGCGCATGTCCAACGTTGCTTCGTGAACCTCTGCTGATTTCTGCTGGGTTTTGTGTTGTTGGACAAGTGCTCCATGGTTTTATAATATTTTTAAAAGTTTTTTTAACATATAATCACAGAATATTGAAGCGCTCCGAGCAGACACACAGCAGGGGGCGGAGCAGAACTAAAGTTCAGCAGAAGCACGGACTGTGGCTCCTCCTCTGAGCCATATATAGCTCTGAGGGGGAGGTAGCAGAATGCTTTTCTGCGCTGAAAATATTTCTAAGTCCCAGAGTGTCCCAAAAATCGCAGACCATACCTTTAAGACCGTGGTGACGTCACCATCATTCACTGTTCTCACTGAGATGACGTCATTCTTCAACTCAGCCCACAACAACCACTTGTACGTGTTCTTCAGTCCTGGTGCACGTCTGTCAGATGAAACGTTGCAGTTTGAACACAGAGCTCCTGACTCCAGCAGCAGCAGAGAAGCTGCAGCTCTTTCTTCGTTGGATTGGAGTCATGAGTGTGAGCATGAGCACAAGAAGCGCTCCGTGTCAGTCAGAAGGGATCTGCTGATGAAAGCATCAGCTCTGACATGGTTACAGGTTCAAACCCTGGCTGAACCACGTGCTCAGGGGAGAGTTTCTCCAAGGAGTCTGCTGAAGATTCAGATGATGGTTCTTTTGTAAGCTCAGCCTTTCAGCCTCTGTTTCTGCGGAGTCATGCTGCTTTCAGAGTCCCCTGAAGATGTGAGGTCACAACCACATGTGTAGTTTGTAAACAGCTGATTATTCTCTGTGCACGCTGCTCGTTGGTGTGTCATAAATCACTGAACGATGCAACTTCTGTGGCTTTAGAAAGAAACATGCAAATGAAGTAAATGTAATGTGCCTTTCAGACCCATTTATATTCAATAAAACAGCCAAAGCTGTTTTACACGTACATGTTCCTAATGGTTTTTGTTTTTCATCGTCTCCCGTCGTGGAGTGAAGAGTGGCAATTATGAATACACGCCATCTCTCAGTCCATCCATTCATCCGTGCATGTTGTGAGCATTTTAACTTGAAAAATAAATAAGGTAACTTCCATTTTGCATTAAAAAAAATTATCAAAAATTGTGGTTGCCCAGTTAAAATGGAAGATGACCACCAGCATATATTTTGTTTCCATCATTTGAGGAAAGTATGTTTCTAGTCTCTCTTATCTGTTTGGGTGGGCCTTGGGGTGGCCCCAGATTAATCTATTGGGGGCCAAGGCCACCACTGACCAACCCCTGGCTCTGCCGTTGTGCCCAATGGTTTATAAAATGTATCCCTCCATTCACCAGGATCCATCACTCTGCGCTGCCTCAGACAAACAAACAAACAAACAAACAAACAAACAAACAAACTCCCTCTGTTCTTCTCCACAGTGTAACTCTTCCACTTGAATACCTTGCATAAAAAAACATTCAGGTTTCTTTGATTCTCTGTTCAATTCCAGGTCAGAAGAACACGCATCCCCAAAACTACAAACATTCACTGTTCAAATCCCTTAAAAGGACAAGAAGTACACAAATACTTGTGTACTTCTTGTTTATTTAAAAGAGATGCACAACGCCTCACACTCTGGCCTTAGGTTCGCGCCCCGGCCACTACACACCTTGGGGTGTCTATGAGTGCATACCTAATTCTCCAGCTCCCCGGGCGCTTTCTGGCTGCTCACTGCACCACCTGGTGGTGGTTGGGTTAAATGCAGAGACGAATTTTGTCTGTGTATGGGAAACATACACAGATGACAGACAAAGACATTATTATTATTATTATTATTATTATTATTATTATTATTGTTACACAGAAGGCAACAACCAAAATAGAGCTTTTATTTATTTTATTGTAGCCACTTTAGGGAATAATTAGACTTTTTGCATATTTTTTTCTTATCTATCCAGGAGCTTTGCTCATGGAGTTAAACTTTTCTTTAAGCCCCACCAGTCAGTCGGTCATGGTGCGACCTGTCTGGCCTGAAGCTTACTGAGCTGAAACTGAACGCTTTGTTTCCATCCAACAAATCGTCCTCGCAGATTAGAAGAGCGGTGCAGCTTGATCACAATACAACAAGAGAAAAATAAAAGCTCAAACACACACACATCAGAAGTTGTTACTTTAATCCCAAGGCTGTTCTGAGGAGTAACTGTAACTTAACCCTCACTTCCTGAAGTGCTGATAGATGCAGCTCAGAAGGAGAGTAAATATACATTTATGAAATGGGATCAAATATAAGTGCACTCGTAAATATTATAACTGAAGTGTGCCTTTGGGTGTGTCAGGCGGGGTACAGCCGTGCATCAGAGCATCGGCCATCAGGTGAGGAAATGAAGCCCGTTTGTCTGATGCCTCATCTGCTTTGAGTCTTTAGAGCTTCAGGAGGGATCCATCTAATGAACAGCGTTTGAGACGTGCACGCTGTGCGCCACAGACTGGAGGACTTTTTTAACACTAGAGTGACTCGATTTTCAAGATCCTGAGGACAAACCCCCTCCTTCTCCTCAACAATAGCCTATATGCCACGGGTAGTGGTGACGTACTTCCGTTAAAATGTGACCCGTGCGCTTCACTTCCGGCTCTCATCTACTACTGTTGTTGTTAGCGGTAGCTTCTAGAACTAGACCATGTAAAAGACACAAAAGGTAAATTATCTGCGAGCTACTGGTACAACAAGAGAGATTTGTTGTGTGCCGTTGTGTCCAGTGAATAGCAGGTACAATAGAGCGCTTAGTTTTTTATATTTTAATGCCAGAGTTCGTGGCTAACCGAGTTAGCCTTAAAGCTAACACTCGGTTGTAGCTGGCGTTTTAAACCTCAGAATATTCAAGAGCCAGCATCAAACAGTGGTTAAAAATGAGCTGTACCTGCATTGTTCCAGTGGAATAATTGTCCCTTCCACTTCCATGACCGGGGCTTTGGGAGAGAAGCAGAGAGGACAGCGAGGAGGAGAACACAGCAGCTGCAGCTCAGTAAGAAACGCCGCAGTGAAGAAACACGATTATCACTCGACTCCACATCCTGCACTTGTAGATTTAATGTTGGAGTCATGATGAGTGATTTAATAAAAGTTTGTAACTACATACTTTTAAAATAATATTCAGATTTTAACATATGTTTTCTAATCTGTAAATATGTTTGTAAACTCTTAGTAACTTCAGGGCTGTTACACCTCTGAAATATTCTCTGCTGTTTCCTTTAATATGAAACCAGAACTGTTTCACTCCAATTAAACATTTAATTTCCTGAGATGTAATTATTTATTTTAAAGCATAACTCTCATAAAGAGTTCTCTGTTTGGTTTTTTACTTGTAGGTAAATATGAACACTTGTTTTTTTTTCAGGTTTGCATCATCTGACCTCCTGATGTGTTTCTGGCCCATGACTGCTCTGCTCTGCCATTCATGGTCGGTGTTCACCAAGAACTGAGAGGAACTCCCCATCAAGTTCAACTTGTGTTTATTTGTCTTATACAGGTTAACACAGAGTTAACAGTACAATGAAGTGCTCAGGATGAGAAGAGCAGATTTGACTTGCTAAAAATCAAAGAACAAACTACTGTACGTATACTAAAAGCATGCACAGTGAAAAAGTAATTATAATATTCACAAAGTCCTGAAGAGAGACGGATATAACAATGCAGCAGGATGAATTTGAATTAACTACTGCAAGTATTTCAAGCTAGTAATATAAGCTAACATGCACATAAAGTTTTAAATATATATATATATATATATATATATATATATATATATATATATATATATATATATATATATATATATATATATATATATAGTATATATATATATATATATATATATATTTAAAACTTTATGTGCATATATATGTATGCACATAATCAACATTACACAGGTTGTGTGACAGGTTATTGCACAAGTACTGTAGTGACATTGAGATTTAATTATTAGTTATTACCAGTTGTTCAGTGTTATTTATTGATTATTTAACCACACCACCCCGTCAACTCATACCCTGCAGCCCGTTGAGTTCTTCCTGTTCTTAAATGACCTTGACCTTGGATCAAAGCAACGGGACCTTGCTGACCCGTACGGTGTCCATCAGTCCACGGTCAGACGGATTTTCACAGCAACTTTGTATTGACAGTACTCGGCTCTACCTGAAGAGCAGATACATAAAAATCTACCTGCAGACTTCAAGGACTACCCTGACACTACAGTCACACTACTTACTACTTGTAAGAAAATAAAATGTTCAAAACATTCTGACTTTTGTCTTCATTGATGTATTATCACCCAAAAAAAATGTGTACTGTATTTTGGTTTAAGACAGGCTTAGAGTCGTTTTAGCCATTTTATTAAAAAGAAATTTGATGATAATGTTACATTACTGTACAAAACGTATGAGTCAAGCTAAATGAGGCACAATATTTAAACACTGTTTAAATTATATTATTATTATTACATCTTCTGACTAACTCCCAGCTTCCTCGACTGCTTTTGGAGATTTAAAAACATGTAATCAGTCAGATTACAGTGCCTCAGTGGAACAACTTGTTTGTTGTTGTTTGGATCCAATCTCAGCTCCTCACTGCTTCCCTCATGTTTGAGCTGTAGCGGTGGTGTCTTCCCACGTCTCACAAACATCTAGGATGGACCAGGGGTTCCCTCATCATCACCAACACCTGCCGTGTCCTGTGCAGTGAAAGAAAACATCTCTTATTAAGGCCTGCTACAAACAGTGATTTAACAGGTTTGACTTCAGCTCAACTTTTGTACACAAACTTGAATTAAAATAACTTTTGTTTCTAAATCTGCTCTAAATCTCCTGCCTCCTTGTTTGAAACTGAACTGTCAGGTGGCTTTGACTCAAACAGTGGGGCTTCTGGTTCTCTTCCTCATGGACTGTAAACACTCAGCCCTAACTGACTTCTCCTGCCTCCTTGTTTGAAACTAACATTTGTGTTAATAAGAAAACATTGTACAGACAAAACACGTTTACTCAACAGATTAGCAAGGCTAACTATGTTAGCTGTGTTAGCCTACATGAGGCAGTTTGGTGAACTGAAAACAAATACCGACTTACCTTCATATTTATTTATGTAGTTGGACACAAAGCTTAAATCCTTTATCCTTCTTAGATGTGGGCGCTTTAGAGAAGGTCTGAATTATTCTGTAGACATTATTAACAGTGACTGTCGGCAAGTCCTGCAGAGATCTCGTGAAGAACGCCATCGCTAACACCGTGTTGACTGCAAACCGGAAGTGCGCCGCATGTGTAATGAATGCGGAAGTGCTGGAACGGAAGTCCGTGGCATATAGCCTATTAGTGGGCCATTAACTGCCTTTTGTTATACATATGTGTGCACTTAACTCAGACACACCCACCACACCAGACTGCATTCCAATGTTGCTTGCACTTCCCCACTTAGTCAGAAGGGAGGCCCTGACCTGAATTCACATATAACAGACCCTGAAGTTATCTCACAGTTGAGCATTTTGGGACATCCACTGAACAGAAAGGTTTGTCTGCTCCAGAACAATTTTATGCATAAAATTGTCTTATGCTGCTGTGCTGATTATCCTGTAACCCTGATTTTCTGTCAAATAAATTATTTTGCTTAAAAGTAATGTCTCTCTCCTTGTCCTTGGCACGTGTATATACGGTGCGTACCGACACATGCAGGTGGCCCATTGCCGTGTTCTACAACATGCTTGACCTATTGTTGTCCGTCAACTGACGGACCGACACAGGTCACATGACATGAGGTCAACTGACGGACCAACACAGGTCACATGACCTGAGGTCAACTGACAAAACAACACAGGTCACACGACATGAAGTCAACTGACGGACCGACACAGGTCACACGGCATGAGGTCAACTGACGTACCGACACAGGTCACATGACCTGAGGTCAACTGACGGACCAACACAGGTCACATGACCTGAGGTCAACTGACGGACCGACACAGGTCACATGACCTGAGGTCAACTGACGGACCAACACAGGTCACATGACCTGAGGTCAACTGACAAAACAACACAGGTCACACGACATGAAGTCAACTGACGGACCGACACAGGTCACACGACATGAGGTCAACTGACGGACCGACACAGGTCACACGGCATGAGGTCAACTGACGTACCGACACAGGTCACATGACCTGAGGTCAACTGACGGACCGACATAGGTCACATGACCTGAGGAAAACTGACGGACCGACACCGGTCACATGACCTGAGGTACAGTGACAGACCAACACAGGTCACATGACCTGAGGTCAACTGACAGACCGACACAGTTCACACGACATGATGTCAACTGACGGACCGACACAGGTCACACGACATGAAGTCAACTGACGGACCAACACAGGTCACACGGCATGAGGTCAACTGATGTACCGACACAGGTCACATGACCTGAGGTCAACTGATGTACCGACACAGGTCACATGACCTGAGGTCAACTGACGGACCGACACAGGTCACATGACCTGAGATCAAGTGATGGACCAACACAGGTCACATGACCCGAGGTCAACTGACAAAACGACACAGGTCACATGACATGAGGTCAACTGATGGATCGACACAGGTCACACGACATGAGGTCAACTGACGGACCGACACAGGTCACATGGCATGAGGTCAACTGACGTACCGACACAGGTCACATGACCTGAGGTCAACTGATGGACTGACACAGGTCACATGACCTGAGGTCAACTGACGTACCGACACAGGTCACATGACCTGAGGTCAACTGATGGACCGACACAGGTCACATGACCTGAGGTCAACAGAAGGACCGACACAGGTCACATGACCTGAGGTCAACAGACAGACCAACACAGGTCACATGACTTGAGGTCAACTGACAGGCCGACACAGGTCACATGACCTGAGGTCAACTGACAAAATGACACAGGTCACACGACATGAAGTCAACTGACAGACCAACACAGGTCATATGACATGAGGTCAACTGACGGACCGACACAGGTCACATGACCTGAGGTCAACTGACATACCGGTATAATGGACCAGATTGCACATTTATATACGTTGCGGTCCATTGCCGTGTTCTACAACATGCTTGACCTGGCAGCGATAAATGCTTATGTGTTATACAAGGCCTGCACTGGGTCCAAGGATTTTCGGCTGAGGGGTAGGGTTGAGGGGTGTAGGTGTAGAATTAATGGGTGAATCGACATTATCTAGCTCGCTGAAAGGGAGCGGGGGATTTAGAAGCCAAGTTCACTTGCGCAAAAAAGCGCAGCCTTAGTCAAAGTAGTGTCAAATCCTGATCAATAATGACAATCTAGTGATGCAAAAAGTTCTTTATGTATTTTGTCCCACTGCACCAGCAGCTTCCTGAAACATGTCAAAATTGAGCACGAGCAGCATTATAAAGAGATATAAAAGAAACTAAAAACAGGAACATGTCTGCATTGGTCTTTACCATGAACTTAGATGTTTGAAGTCATTTAAGCCCCTTTCGGTCCGACTTTTATGCGTGTTCAAGCCTCCAACGAGCATTCAGAAAACATGCAAACGCGGTTTGGCGGATTAAATTGACTCGCCTTTGATCCCCCTCTGACCCGCCACGGTTGATAGTCTCAGCCCCGGATCTGAGCCGCGCAGAGCCACTTCTGAATGCAAGACGCGCGATCCGCACTCAGAATACAGATGCCATCAGTGTGCGACCGCAGTCAACAGGCAGATTTATATTAAAAATGACACGAAACCACTGTATAAACTAGTTTCGCTGTTTTTCCCCCTCTAGCAGCGGCGCAGCGCGCTGAGTGTGTGTGTGTGTGTGTGTGTGTGCGCGCGCAGCCAGCTGTCCCATTTATTTATTACTGAGGAAATATTTAAAATAACACGACACGACAACTTGTACACATCTGTCCCACAAAAAATACGTTGCGGTTCAGTTCTGCTCAGCTCCACGCCTCTTTGAAGCCGCGCTGCAGCTGATCATATGAACACGTTTCTTTGAGCGGGACATGCCCGCCTTCAACTGTTGTCTGAATGACCTGGGGAGGGTTAAATCCGGACTGGTCTGTGCGGGAATAGCGCGGGTTTAGAGAGGTCAAGGTCGAGAGCTTCAGATCTTTTTGTAAGATATTCCATGAAACAGGAGCGGAGTAGGAGAAGGCCTTTTGTCTATTCAGTCCTCACTGAGGGAACACTGCAGGTAATCATGTCCTGAGAGCGCACGCTGTAGCTGCACTCACACAGAGACATGTAGGAGGAGATGTATGAGGGCAGCAGACCAAGAAGGGATTTAAAGATAAAAATGTACCAGTGGGAGTGTTCTGGTTCTGGTGGTTACACACCTGCATTTTGTCACTTCCTCTGTAAACTCATGCCCTGGTGTCTTTTTATCTGCAGGTTTGTAATTATTAGCTTTTATTCTAGTTGTTTCTCAGATGTTGGACTCCCTGTGTTTTTAATAAATCACTTATCTCGTCTCTTCGCTGCCTGTTTTACTTTAAAACCAATATTAAATAAAACCTAAAGCCCAGACAGTTTTGAAATCAGTTTTCTGGCTAGTCTTTCCTCTTCAGCTAAATTGATGTTTGCGCAGCTGTTCACTGGATTGACCAATCACCAGAGGATGATTAAAACTGTGTCATCAGCTCACATTTTACATTTCCACAGGAAACAGTTCCACTCAGCGGGTTTATCGCACTCAAACTTCTTGGTCTGCTGCCCTCATACATCTCCTCCTACATGTCTTTACGTGAGTGCAGCTACAGCGTGCGCTCTCAGGACATGATTACCTGCAGTGTTCCGTCAGTGAGGACTGAACTTGGAAAAAGGGCCTTCTCCTACTCCGCTCCTGCTTCATGGAATATCTTACAAAAAGATCTGAAGCTCTCGACCTTGACTTCTCTAAATGGTTTTCAGAATCTGTTGGAATCCTGGCAAAAACCAATGCAGATTTGTTCCTGTCTTTGATTTTATACATCTACCTTATAATGTTTTGCTAGTTTTTTGATACTTTGTTAAAAAAAAAAAACTTTCTTTTGTTTTTCTCTCTTTTGTTTTCTATTGTTTATTGTTTGTTTGTTTATTGTTTAAGGAAATTCTACCACTGCTGTTCATTGTTCTTTAGTTTTAGCAGGTCGCTTTCGTAAATGAGCCCATGAGGTTCAAAAGATTTACCTGACTAAATAAAGGTTGAATGAATGAAAAAAAAACACACACATTCATCCTACTGACCTGACAGGCTTCAGGTAATTCAGTTACCTGAGTGAAGATGACCATTAAAATAAACTAAGTTGATAAAGTGGATCGATGAGGTAATCAGTGACCCCTATGTTATGTTGTACTGATACTTTTTGTTCTTTTGGCTAAACAATCAGAAAAGCTTCTTTCTTCCTGGAAACATGGAATGATTTATAATTCAGAGACGCATGTTGACTCTGACCCAACAGCTCGAGAGGAAACCTTTAAACTGAGGAGGTCAAATCAAATATTAAAAGATAATTGCCTTTAATATCTTAATTACTGCACTTTCATTCATCCTTCATCTATTATGGATGGCTCCGGCTCCCTTCTCTGATATTTCTGACAGAACGCATCAGGCGCTAATTTAGATGTCCCATTTAAGAACATTTTCTGTTTGATTCTTTTTCAGGTTATTTGGGCTCTGACGCGGTTTTCTCCTGGGAATTATACAGAGCGATTTTTAATTCAGCAGCTTTTATAACAAGAGCACCTCATACAGCACGTCATCTGCCCATCGATAAACTATTTTACAGCAATCCCATACAAGCAAAGACCTTCAATAACTTTTGACCTTGATTTGTGACCTTGACCATAGAGCTGTGTTGATGAAAACATTATAAAACTTGCTGTCTCATGATTGTACTAATGTGTGTGAAGTTTCAATAAATTATCTTGAGTGGATCATCTGTTAAAGGTGAGACAAGCCAATGCCTGTTTTTTACTTTAACCTTGATTTGTGACCTTGACCTTGGAGCTGGGGTAATGAAAGGCTACTACAGATGATCCATGTGTGTATTACATATTGTCAAATTATTTTGAGTGGATCAGAAGTTATGGGCAGGACAAGAGAGAGTTACAGGACAGAGTATAACATGTCAGCCATGGGTGTAAACAAACAAACAAACAAACAAGTAAATAAATCAACACCATGCTGAGTTTACAGATGATTCACTCTTCATGTGATTTCGGTCTTTTGCTACTTCAGTTTACATATTTTGTGTCTAAAATAAGGAATAATCTACATAAAGACAATGATTTTTTAGACATGTACTTTGTAAAAAAAAAACAAGTCTCTCCTGTAAATGAGTCCTCGAGGCTCAATGGAATTAACCTGTAGAAATAAAGGTTGAAGGAATTAATCAGCTCTTATATGTGTAGGTACCACCGCAGGAGTTTCTTGCAGTCCTGCAGACGTGTCACGATCCTTCTTCCTCGCAGCCTCATCTTTGATTAATAGTGTAATGATATAATTTGGTTAAAGATGTCTTTAAATCTACTCTCTTCAGTGTTAAAATACAGCTCCGTGAGAGATTTATGTTTGAATGTGTCTCCAGGGAGGAGCATGAAGAGGATCCTCAGGTGGACAAAGGAGAAGAGGTGTCATCATTACTGTAGTAAAAATAACCTGCCAGCTGTCAGAGGAAAATAATCGAGACAGAGAAGATAAATGTATTTTTTGTTGTTAATGTTCTGCCTTTTGTGAAATTATTTAGTACAATTGCAAGTTTCTTAGCAACAGCAGGATTGAAAAATATATAAATATATTTATATATGTACAGTATTATATATTACTGTACTCTATGTATTTGGGGCAGCTGTGGATGAGTGGTGGGGGAACTTCTCCAATGGGAGAGTTGAGGGTTTGATTCCACCAGCAGTCACATGTTGAAGTGTCCCTGGGCAAGACACTGAACCCGTCATTGCCTGTGGTGTGTGCCCCATCTGTGTGTAGTGATACAGACCTTCATCTCTCTGAAACACTTTTTTACTGAAACTCTCAGTGAGACACTTTACCGCTGTTTTATTTTAATAATTTGAATCAAGACACATATTATTTCAACAGAGACTCTCTTTAATTTTTACTGTGTGCTAATTCAAAGGTACCGTATTTTCCGCCTGATAGCTCGCTCCTTTCTATAGGTCGCTTTGTCCAATTATTGGCAATAAATTGGAAAAATCCATAAACGGGTCGCACCTCTATTTTTGATCGCACCTACGTCACCGCCGACGTAACGCGTCACCGCTGAGACAACCCGGAAATGTGGTCCGAGTGTTTAGCTCTGCTGCAAATGTCTGCCACAGGAGCGCACAGCAAGGCTTTAAGAAGATTAACACTTAAAAACAATTATTTGTTTGCTAAAAATTATAGCTGACATTAGCACAAGGGTTCCTGAGCTTAACCGTTCCTTAATAAATTCACAAAATGGTCTAATCTGTTGGATTTAAATTGTTTTGCTTTGATGTCTTCCAAACCATTGAGTGCGCTGCAATTTTTTTTATAAATAAATTGAATTTTATCTCAAACAACTCCAACAGCTAATAGTTTGTAAATGAACACCAAATAATTACTTTCTGTAAGCTGAAAGAAAATCCGCCGAGTGGTTTATGAGCTATTTGCTAAAATATTCACGGAAATAAAATTAGGCTAGCCGCGACACGTTCATGCCCATAAAACATCAAAATTTATCTCAAATAACTCCAACAGCTAACAGTTTGTAAATGAATACCAAATAATTACTTTCTGTAGGTTTCAAGAAAATCTGCTGAGTGGTTTATGAGCTATTTGCTAAAATATACACGGAAATAAAACAAAGCTAACCGCGACACGTTTACGTCTATAAAACATTTTTTTTTATCTCAAACATCTCATAAAGCTAGTCAGTTGTAAATATCTATACAGTGATTACTTTATGTAAGTTTGATAAAAATCTGTCCTGTGGTTCTTGACTTATCTTGCTAGCAAACACAGAGCTAACAGTAGTTACCTCCAGAGCAGAATGTGTCCGACCAGAGGAGCGGACAAAAGTGGTACTGCACCAATTTTTGCCAAAATGAAAAACGGTCATATCTGAGCCAAAAATTGGTCTAAAAATATGGGGGAAAATCCATAAACAGGTCTCACCTCTCTATAGGTCACAGGGCATGCAAATTAGGCAAAAACCTGTGACCTATAGTCCGGGAAATACGGTAATCAAAGCATAACCTTGTGTTATTCGTATGAACAGTGTTATTTTTCAATATGTTGAATGATCATTGTCATTCTTTAATATGCTGATGTATTCTTAATATGTGGACAAATGAATCAGAATGCTGTCTAAAGTTGAAAAATATGTCAAGTTGAACTTCTAAGTTTTGTTTAGCAATTAGAAAACTGAAAGTTATGCACCATAACTCATGTTCCCTGAAGGAAGGGAACGAGATGCAAAATACTTGCTATGGGAATTGCGCCCCCGCGCGATTACCTGAAGGAATACATTCACGCCTTTTACGGCAGGGGGCGTCACCCCGCGCCAGAGGTACCGCCCTTTAGGTACTTAGGCGACTGACGCCCCTCCAACTGTCTCCAAAATTGCACTTCACCGAGCTTTCAGCATTGAAAAGGGCCAGCTATGTTGCACCTCGTTCCCTTCCTTCAGGGAACATGAGTTATGGTGCATAACTTTCAGTTCCCTTTCAGTTCGGTCTCTCGGTGCAACATACTTGCTATGGGAACGTAATTCATTCACGCCCTTGAAATGCTCAGTGAAATGCCTGTTAGTGTGAACGTCTGCCCTTGACCAGAAGGCATCTCAAAGCTACTTTCTATTGTGTATTAGAAAGAACAGCCTGAGTGACATCACACGCAGTAACATCCAAACTGTAGTACTTTGCAAAAGTGTTTAAAGAGCTCCAGTTCGCAGCAGCACAAATGTCTGCAACTGACACGCCCTTGAACAATGACCAGGAAGTGGCCAAGCCCCTGGTTGAGTGAGCATGGACTCCAGGGGGCACTTGTTGACCTTTGCTACCGTATGCCCTCTTAATGGCCTCCGTCACCCAATGTGAGAGGCGCTGTCTTGATAGGGCCTTTCCTGTAGCAGGTGCGGCAAAGCAGACGAACAGTTGGTTTGTTTTCCTCCATTCGGCTGTCCTCTGCATGTAGGTGCGTAAAGCCCTCACTGGGCAGAGAGCCTGTAGCCTTTCCTGTTCCTGAGTGAGGACAGGATCAGGTGGAAAGTAGGAGAGATCAAGGTCCAGACTCCTCTGGTTCAGAGTCAAGACCTTGGGAGTGTATGCGGGATTAGGCTTTAGTGTGACCTTTGACCCGTCAGGGGCGAATCTGGTACACATTGGGTGTACAGACAATGCATGGAGGTCACCCACGCGTTTCGCCGAGCAAAGAGCCAGGAGAAGAGCAGTTTTATAAGATAGAAGATATATCTTAATCTCGCTCAGAGGCTCAAATGGTGGGTCGCAAAGAGCCCCCAAGACCAGACCAAGATCCCAACCAGGGGTCAAGGTCCTACTGGGTGGCTTGCAGTGCTGGGTAGCGCTAATCCAAAAATTAGTTCTGCTATTTCTAAATGGGATTGTCTTGTATTGTGTTTCTTTTGTAAAAAAATGAACAAATTTAATAAACATTAAACATTAAACATTAATTTATTTAGGTCCACAATTTCAAAAGCACTTATTTATTACCAATGCTAGCGGACGCTAATGCTAACACGCTAACCGCCATTTTGAAGAGGACAAATGGCGAAATATTTTTTTTAATCCAGCAGATTTGACCATTTGAACCGGTTAAGCTCAGAAAAACCTTGTGCTATAAAGTCAGATAAGAAATATATTTTTTCTCAGCAAAGAAATAATTGTTTTTACCGTGTTTTCATGGAAAGTCCTTATCTTCTGTGGCCGTCGCGGCCGCCATTTTGAAGAGGGCAGTGGCGAAATACTTTTAAAAATCCAGACGCGTCGCGTAGGCCGCTGAGAAACATCCATAAGTTCACCCTCCATGTTAAAAACTCTTCGTCTGACTCTTCGAAAACAAGCAATAAGGCTGCAGAGTAACACACTGGCTGCTAACTGAGAGCGCTCGCTCTAGTAAAGAGACTGAGGGGACGCTTTTTTGTCACGGACCACATCCGGCGCTGACAGGATATGGTCTGTTAGCAGTCGTCCGGGCCTGTA
The DNA here is from genome assembly GCA_038048925.1 of Garcialebias charrua. Taxonomy (NCBI): domain Eukaryota; kingdom Metazoa; phylum Chordata; class Actinopteri; order Cyprinodontiformes; family Rivulidae; genus Garcialebias; species Garcialebias charrua. The sequence goes on along the minus strand of JBBPBX010008425.1, from coordinate 11,581 downwards.
AATAAGTTTTTTCGGTTTTACTGATAGATAATTAGTTATTAGCGGTACTCCATTTTAAATACAAATAGCGCAAATCCGCGTATGAATTATAAAAGTTAGTTAATCCGCTGTAAAGCTAACAGATTATTTAGCTACGCTATAAGCGGATTAGCGCATTAGCGCTCCCTAGCGGTCGGTGGCCTACCACTGGTGGCTTGGTTCGAAGCACACCTTTCATATATTTCGTTATGATTGGATGTGCTCCAGGAGTCCTCTGTCCCTAGCCCTCGTGACTTGCAGAGATTGCTGCAAGAAACACTTTATTTGTCGAATAAGAACGACCCTTTTCCAGCTGTATGAATGTGTGTGTAGCAGATATCTGTATGAATGTGTGTGTATTAGAGGTCTGTGTGAATGTGTGTGTATTAGAGGTCTGTGTGAATGTGTGTGTAGTAGAGGTCTGTATGAATGTGTGTGTATTAGAGGTCTGTATGAATGTGTGTGTATTAGAGGTCTGTATGAATGTGTGTGTAGTAGAGGTCTGTATGAATGTGTGTGTAGTAGAGGTCTGTATGAATGTGTGTGTATTAGAGGTCTGTATGAATGTGTGTGTAGTAGAGGTCAGTATGAATGTGTGTGTAGTAGAGGTCTGTATGAATGTGTGTGTAGTAGAGGTCTGTATGAATGTGTGTGTATTAGAGGTCTGTATGAATGTGTGTGTAGTAGAGGTCAGTATGAATGTGTGTGTAGTAGAGGTCTGTATGAATGTGTGTGTAGTAGAGGTCTGTATGAATGTGTGTGTAGTAGAGGTCTGTATGAATGTGTGTGTAGTAGAGGTCAGTATGAATGTGTGTGTAGTAGAGGTCTGTATGAATGTGTGTGTAGTAGAGGTCTGTATGAATGTGTGTGTAGTAGAGGTCAGTATGAATGTGTGTGTAGTAGAGGTCTGTATGAATGTGTGTGTAGTAGAGGTCTGTATGAATGTGTGTGTAGTAGAGGTCAGTATGAATGTGTGTGTAGTAGAGGTCAGTATGAATGTGTGTGTAGTAGAGGTCTGTATGAATGTGTGTGTAGTAGAGGTCAGTATGAATGTGTGTGTAGTAGAGGTCTGTATGAATGTGTGTGTATTAGAGGTCTGTGTGAATGTGTGTGTAGTAGAGGTCTGTATGAATGTGTGTGTAGTAGAGGTCTGTGTGAATGTGTGTGTATTAGAGGTATGTATGAATGTGTGTGTAGTAGAGGTCTGTATGAATGTGTGTGTAGTAGAGGTCAGTATGAATGTGTGTGTAGTAGAGGTCTGTATGAATGTGTGTGTAGTAGAGGTCTGTATGAATGTGTGTGTAGTAGAGGTCTGTATGAATGTGTGTGTAGTAGAGGTCTGTATGAATGTGTGTGTAGTAGAGGTCTGTATGAATGTGTGTGTAGTAGAGGTCAGTATGAATGTGTGTGTAGTAGAGGTCAGTATGAATGTGTGTGTAGTAGAGGTCTGTATGAATGTGTGTGTAGTAGAGGTCTGTATGAATGTGTGTGTAGTAGAGGTCTGTATGAATGTGTGTGTAGTAGAGGTCTGTATGAATGTGTGTGTAGTAGAGGTCAGTATGAATGTGTGTGTAGTAGAGGTCTGTATGAATGTGTGTGTATTAGAGGTCTGTATGAATGTGTGTGTAGTAGAGGTCAGTATGAATGTGTGTGTAGTAGAGGTCTGTATGAATGTGTGTGTAGTAGAGGTCTGTATGAATGTGTGTGTATTAGAGTGTTGTATGAATGTGTGTGTAGTAGAGTTCTGTATGAATGTGTGTGTATTAGAGTGTTATATGAATGTGTGTGTAGTAGAGGTCTGTATGAATGTGTGTGTAGTAGAGGTCTGTATAAATGTGTGTATTAGAGTGTTGTATGAATGTGTGTGTAGTAGAGTTCTGTATAAATGTGTGTGTATTAGAGTGTTATATGAATGTGTGTTTAGTAGAGTGCTGTATGAATGTGTGTGTAGTAGAGGTCTGTATGAATGTGTGTGTATTAGAGTGTTGTATGAATGTGTGTGTAGTAGAGGTCTGTATGAATGTGTGTGTATTAGAGTGTTGTATGAATGTGTGTGTAGTAGAGGTCTGTATGAATGTGTGTGTAGTAGAGGTCTGTATGAATGTGTGTGTAGTAGAGGTCTGTATGAATGTGTGTGTATTAGAGTGTTGTATGAATGTGTGTGTAGTAGAGTGTTGTATGAATGTGTGTGTAGTAGAGTGTTGTATGAATGTGTGTGTAGTAGAGTGTCTGTATGAATGTGTGTGTAGTAGAGGTCTGTATGAATGTGTGTGTATTAGAGTGTTGTATGAATGTGTGTGTAGTAGAGTGCTGTATGAATGTGTGTGTAGTGGAGTGTTGTATGAATGTGTGTGTAGTAGAGATGTATGAATGTGTGTGTAGTAGAGGTCTGTATGAATGTGTGTGTAGTAGAGGTCTGTATGAATGTGTGTGTAGTAGAGTGTTGTATGAATGTGTGTGTAGTAGAGTGTTGTATGAATGTGTGTGTAGTAGAGGTTGTATGAATGTGTGTGTAGTAGAGTGTTGTATGAATGTGTGTGTAGTAGAGTGTTGTATGAATGTGTGTGTAGTAGAGTGTTGTATGAATGTGTGTGTAGTAGAGTGTTGTATGAATGTGTGTGTAGTAGAGTGTTGTATGAATGTGTGTGTAGTAGAGTTCTGTATGAATGTGTGTGTAGTAGAGTGTTGTATGAATGTGTGTGTAGTAGAGTGTTGTATGAATGTGTGTGTAGTAGAGTGTTGTATGAATGTGTGTGTAGTAGAGTGCTGTATGAATGTGTGTGTAGTAGAGTGTTGTATGAATGTGTGTGTAGTAGAGTGTTGTATGAATGTGTGTGTAGTAGAGTGCTGTATGAATGTGTGTGTAGTAGAGTGCTGTATGAATGTGTGTGTAGTAGAGTGCTGTATGAATGTGTGTGTAGTAGAGTGTTGTATGAATGTGTGTGTAGTAGAGTGCTGTATGAATGTGTGTGTAGTAGAGTGCTGTATGAATGTGTGTGTAGTAGAGTGTTGTATGAATGTGTGTGTAGTAGAGTGTTGTATGAATGTGTGTGTAGTAGAGTGTTGTATGAATGTGTGTGTAGTAGAGTGTTGTATGAATGTGTGTGTAGTAGAGTGTTGTATGAATGTGTGTGTAGTAGAGTGTTGTATGAATGTGTGTGTAGTAGAGTGTTGTATGAATGTGTGTGTAGTAGAGTGTTGTATGAATGTGTGTGTAGTAGAGTGTTGTATGAATGTGTGTGTAGTAGAGTGTTGTATGAATGTGTGTGTAGTAGAGTGCTGTATGAATGTGTGTGTAGTAGAGTGCTGTATGAATGTGTGTGTAGTAGAGTGTCTGTATGAATGTGTGTGTAGTAGAGTGTTGTATGAATGTGTGTGTAGTAGAGGTCTGTATGAATGTGTGTGTAGTAGAGGTCTGTATGAATGTGTGTGTAGTAGAGTGTTGTATGAATGTGTGTGTAGTAGAGGTCTGTATGAATGTGTGTGTAGTAGAGTGTCTGTATGAATGTGTGTGTAGTAGAGGTCTGTATGAATGTGTGTGTAGTAGAGGTCTGTATGAATGTGTGTGTAGTAGAGGTCTGTATGAATGTGTGTGTAGTAGAGGTCTGTATGAATGTGTGTGTAGTAGAGGTCTGTATGAATGTGTGTGTAGTAGAGGTCTGTATGAATGTGTGTGTAGTAGAGGTCTGTATGAATGTGTGTGTAGTAGAGGTCTGTATGAATGTGTGTGTAGTAGAGGTCTGTATGAATGTGTGTGTAGTAGAGGTCTGTATGAATGTGTGTGTAGTAGAGGTCTGTATGAATGTGTGTGTAGTAGAGGTCTGTATGAATGTGTGTGTAGTAGAGGTCTGTATGAATGTGTGTGTAGTAGAGTGTCTGTATGAATGTGTGTGTAGTAGAGGTCTGTATGAATGTGTGTGTAGTAGAGTGTTGTATGAATGTGTGTGTAGTAGAGGTCTGTATGAATGTGTGTGTAGTAGAGGTTGTATGAATGTGTGTGTAGTAGAGGTCTGTATGAATGTGTGTGTAGTAGAGGTCTGTATGAATGTGTGTGTAGTAGAGGTCTGTATGAATGTGTGTGTAGTAGAGGTCTGTATGAATGTGTGTGTAGTAGAGGTCTGTATGAATGTGTGTGTAGTAGAGGTCTGTATGAATGTGTGTGTAGTAGAGGTCTGTATGAATGTGTGTGTAGTAGAGGTCTGTATGAATGTGTGTGTAGTAGAGGTCTGTATGAATGTGTGTGTAGTAGAGGTCTGTATGAATGTGTGTGTAGTAGAGGTCTGTATGAATGTGTGTGTAGTAGAGGTCTGTATGAATGTGTGTGTAGTAGAGGTCTGTATGAATGTGTGTGTAGTAGAGTGTTGTATGAATGTGTGTGTTGGAGGTAAATGAGGCACAGATGGCTAAACACTCTGCCTGCTCTGCCCCCCTCCCATTTGAACTGCCTTAACACTAAAACTTTCTCACACATTATCACTCAACACAAAGTTTTTCACTAAACTCTCGGTCATGTGCTCATACAGTTTGCACTACTTCTCATACTTGCACTAATGTCTGTATTACATCACTGCCTATAATCATAATACTGTTTACATTCTCTGTTTACATTTATTAATACTGTTTACTTTTATTACTACTGCTTACATGTAATTACTACTGTTTACATTTATTTACACTACTCTAATATCTACACCACTGCTGGTACATATACAGTGTGCTCTGAACGGTCTTATTTAGGGATGCCCAATGTGCCTTACTGCATATGCCACTTTTTGCCTCTACAACAACATCAACTACTACCTCATACATATACTGTGTACATTGACTCATACGCTGCTTTGCCACTTTGCAAATGTCAATGCTAGAAACCTTTAGTTTATTTTAGTTATACTTTTTATACTCTTTTTTTTGTGCTAGTATGCAAAAACTCAGGACAGTATTATGTTCATTAAATGTTTAATGTTTTAGTTTTAGAGTTGGTGTGGATTTTCATGCTCTTGCACCGCTATGCAAAAAAAAAAAAAACTCAGGACAGTGTTAGTTTTACTATTTTATGCTTATGTCTATTATTATATGTTTCAGTGTTTCAATGTTTAGATGTTTACTGTTGCACCGAGGGACTGAGAGAAACGCAATTTCGGTCCTGTGTATGTCCTGTACTGTACATATTGCAGATCTGACAATAAAGTTGACTTTGACTTTGACTTTGACATGTAAAGAGCTTTGTGTCTCGATTGATGAAGTACCTGCAGTCTGAACTGGTATTTCTGGAACTACACACTGGAAATAAGAAAAAAACAAAACTATTAATTTAACTTATGGGAGAACAAAGGACTGCTCAGATGTCATGTCAAATGAAAATAATCATTGATCTTAATGCTCAACATGTTTCATTGATCAATGTAAAAAGTTTAAAGTGATGAAAGTTGATTGGGAGACTGGAGTTAAATCTGTTTGATGGAACAGTTTTAGGTAATTAGGCTGAACTTCAGCACTGAAGCAAAGGTCAAGAACACATTTTGTGCTCCATCTTAAAATAATCTTTAAATCCACATCATCCATTAACTTCAGTCTGATTCTTTTTTAGAATGTCAAAAAGGTTATTCTTCTCACAAGTTAATTTCACTCCGATTACTTTCATTTTCCCCAAAATAGGCTGATGATGATGGTTGTGATGATTATCATGGCAGATTAGAGATGAGGAATGAAGGAGTCTCCCACCCTCAACCTTCTTCTATCGTTTCCTGATAACTTCATCAGACACTTTGACTTTAAGAGTGAAAATTAAACAGCTAAACAGGTAACACTGTAGCTAAAAGTCAAAACTTGCAAATCATATGCAAAAAAAAACTTAAACAAGCTAAACCATAACTGAAGGCAAAATGTAAAAATATTAATACATGGTAAATGGTAAATGGAGCTTACTTATATAGTGCTTTCCAGCCCCCTTTGAGGGGCCCCAAAGCACTTCACAGTCCCAACCATCCACCCATTCATACACACATTCATACACCGGTAGCGGTAGTCTGCCATGCAAGGCGCTGCCTGTCCTACTGGGAGCAACTTGGGGTTAAGTGTCTTGCCCAGGGACACAACGAGGTATGCAGTGACCGGGGATCGAACCCCAGACCTTCTGGTCCTGAGCCGGCTGCCCTGCCTCTACATCATCTCGGCCCCGAGTAATAAAATAAAAGACAGCCAAAAGTTAAATGTGCCAAAATTGTAACTACTAGGTGCAATTATCAAACAAGTAGCTCAAAGCTAAATGTGGCAGAATTGTAGCTAAAAGTTTAAAAACAGCAAGACAACAACTGAATGTTTGAAGGAGCAGAAGTGGACAGACACAAATTTAATTTAACATTCTGAAGTAAATTTCACAGAACAACATTTTCTATAAGACTACAGAGATCAAGGCTCATGCTCAATAAAAAACATTATCATCTATCTATCTATCTATCTATCTATCTATCTATCTATCTATCTATCTATCTATCTATCTATCTATCTATCTATCTATCTATCTATCTATCTATCTATCTATCTATCATCTATCTATCTATCTATCTATCTATCTATCTATCTATCTATCTATCTATCTATCTATCTATCTATCTATCTATCTATCTATCTATCTATCTATCTATCTATCATTAGCCTGGTTAAAACCAGACCCTTGTCCTTCACTTCGCTTCGTACTAGGGTCTGGGACTTCTCTCATAGACAAGGATTTCTCCAGTAGATTTTTGACCGGACCAATCAGAGAACAGAAGGCGGAGTTTTGAACGACGTCGACTGACGTCGTCAGTTAAAATGGCTGCCGCCACAAAGGAATTTTCATGAAAACAAGGTAAAAAACTATTATTTCTTTGCTGAGAAAAAATATATTTCTTATCTGACTTTATAGCACAAGGTTTTTCTGAGCTTAACCGGTTCAAATGGTCAAATCTGCTGGATTAAAAAAAATATTTCGCCATATGCCCTCTTCAAAATGGCGGCCGGCAAATGGCGAAATACTTTTTTTAATCCACCAGATTTGACCATTTGAACCGGTTAAGCTCAGAAAAACCTTGTGCTATAAAGTCAGCTAAGAAATATATTTTTTCTCAGCAAAGAAATAATTGTTTTTACCGTGTTTTCATGGAAAGTCCTTATCTTCTGTGGCCGTCGCGGCCGCCATTTTGAAGAGGGCATATGGCGAAATACTGTTTAAAATCCAGACGCGTCGCGTAGGCCGCTGAGAAACATCCATAAGTTCACCCTCCATGTTAAAAACTCTTCGTCTGACTCTTCGAAAACAAGCAATAAGGCTGCAGAGTAACACACTGGCTGCTAACTGAGAGCGCTCGCTCTAGCAAAGAGACTGTGAGGGGACGCTTTTTTGTCACGGACCACATCCGGCGCTGACAGGATATGGTCTGTTAGCAGTCGTCCGGGCCTGTAAATACGTTTTTTCGTTTTTACTGATAGATAATTAGTTATTAACGGTACTGCATTTTAAATAAAAATAGCGCAAATCCGCTTATGAATTATAAAAGTTA